>QEPC01003117.1:2239981-2266351 GCA_003113815.1 Sphenodon punctatus
GGGTGCAGGGTGGGGGTGGGTGCAGGGTGGTGGTAGGGGGAACAGCCTAGGGGTGGGATGTAGGGTGGGGGAGGATGCAGGGGGGGAAACAGGCTCAGTCTAGGGGTGATGGGTGGAGGGGGGGCCCTCCACACCCATCCCACCCCCTAGGGGTGGGGAGGTTGAGTACAGGGTGGGGGAGGGAAGGATCAGTCAGCTTACCTGGCGGTGGATGGGGGGGAGCCAAGCCGGTGGCATAATGGCAGCGGGAGCAGGACCGACAGCGCTGGGAACTTGCCCGCGGCGTGACTCTCTCTCTCTCTAGGAACTGAGGCAGGGAGGAAGCGCACATGCGCGCTGCTCCCCCTTCCTCAGTCCCCCGAGCCAAACTATCTCGCCAGGGCTGTCAGTGCGACCGCCCTGGTGAGATCTTCCATTGCTCCCATTGAGCGCAATGGAAGGTTGTAGCCCCTCCCTCCACAGCATGTCCCATATGTGCTGTGGACGGGGGAGTTCAGCCGCCCCAATCGCGTTTTCCATAGGAAAATGCTTTGGGCGGCTGAGCAGCTGAACTTTTTTGTCCCTTCGGGGACCCACTCCCTCTCCCAGAGGAGGTGGGTCCCCGAAGGGAGAACGAGTTCAGTGACAGCTACAGCAGCTTCTGCAGCAGCTCAGAGGCTGCTGTAGCTGTCATAAGCAGCGGCGCGTTTTTTTGGTTTTTTTTAAACTGTTAAAACCGTGGCAGTGGCCCCCGCAGGGCTTTGGGGGGCATCGCCCATAACGCCCTGCAGGGGGAGCCGTGGCTGGGGTATATCGACATAAAAGTTGAGAAATCAGTACCACAAGTCAACATTCTGGGACATCGGGTACCTGCATCGGGTTGCAATTGGGTACCAATCAGTACCTGATGGTTGTCAGGTCGATTCAGGTACAGGAAATTTGACAGGTTACCTATTTTTGCAGGTACCCTCTTTCAGCTCTACTCAAGAGTCCTTCCTCTCTGATTATTATTCATTTGAGGAAAAAAAGCTTTTGTATAGAATAAGCTATGTAAAATGTATGATGTTAAGGCAGTAAAGTCAAGCATTCAGAGGTTAGGAAATGCCACAATTAAGATTGCCGTGCAAGCTATTATGCTAGTCACATAACAAAATAATGCAAGCAAGCCACAAAGGAATTGTTGGGTCTGAACAACCCTGTTTGCTAAATATAAAAAACATGCAAGGATTAACTGTGTACAGACTGCTACTCTGACTGGTTTCTGGCACTTACTTTGGGTCTGATCATCAACCTTTAAATATTCAAGTCTTTGCCATTCGAATTAGAATCAAGTAACCTCTGGCTGTGGACTACAGTCAGTTCAGTGTAGCTGTTCTGATGAGAAGATGTCAAGCAGGTGGCTACAATCAAGCATTTGAAAGCTATCATATGCAGGCCCAGAGGATGTGTGAAAGATGCATATGCCTATGTATGAGCAACTACCTTATATTAGGCTGTCCAGAAGGCTTTGTAGAGACATTGGGTAATTTCAGACTTACGGGATCACAGTGGATTCAGGGTGGTGGCTGTGATTGCGTGAACGTCTGTTTGAGCGCCGCCAGATGTTCACCACGGTGAATTCCTGGCGGGGTTCAAAGCTAATCACGATTCTGGAGGTGAGGCCGGCCTCACCTCCAGAATCGTGATTAGCTGAACAACGATCAGAACGGGACGAAAGTAACATCTGTTGCCTCGCCCTTTTCCTGACCGTGGTCCAGACTGCAGTACGGGATCGGGCAGCGCGGCCTGATTGGCTGCTGCACCCGCCCATCACCCCGAGGGCAGGTTGCTAGTGGAGCGCGGGGGGGGGGGGCAGGGCTGAACGGCCACATGTCGCACCGCACAGCCCTGCCTCCTCCCCGTTTCCCCTCTGCGATCAGACTGGCACATCTAAAGGATGGCCGATCTGATCACGGACCAGGATCCGAGACGGATTCTGGTCCAGGGTTCAGTGTGGAGGGCCGAAAGGCCCGTCACGTCTGAAATTACCCATTGAGACATGAAGCTCACCACAAAGATGAAGATTTGTAGAACCAATGTTATGCCAACTCTATGTATGGCAGTGAAGTGTGAGTGCTGAGGAAAGCTGAAAACCACCAGATTGATGTCTTTTTGATTCTTATTGTCTTTGCCAGCTGCACTAATTCAAGTGACAGGGCAAGATCAACACTGAGGAAATTCCTCTCCAAACCGAGCAAATACCTTCAGCAGTACTAGTTCAGTTTCACTGGCTTGCTTGGTGTGCACATGATATAAGAACAGACAATTAACAGATTCCAAAACAAGGACTGCTTTGAACACTTATTCCAAAACAAGAAATAAGGAACACTGCTGAAGCTCAATCTTTGTGGTGAGCTTCACGTTGCTGTCTATAGCTCCAGTAATGTGACAAGATAGCCAACGACTGTTAGAATGAATATTAAGCTAGAAAGTTTTCAATATCTACTTTACCGAGCAGTCCAGGCGGCTTTCTGTTCGTAGGGATGCTATGACTCTTTGGAATTTGCAATGAATGAATGAAAGACAGAGTGCAATCCTCCATTTATTAAAGCCAGCAGGGTGGCCAGAGATGAGTCCTGGCAGGACTAGCTCCTGGGATTGCCAATCCTCCTCCCTGCCCCTGTCTTTAGCACAGGTGTGGTTAGGCAGGTGCTAACTGAATTAGGACCAATCAAGGCTGTATCAAGATAAGAAAATCTGAGAAAGGGAGGCTTAGAAGGAAATGGCAGAGCCTGCTAGGGCAGAAATCCCTTGGAGGACTGATGAATGGATGTTTTTAGGCAAGCACCTCCCCACCCATCACCCATGGTGCAGGGCTGCATAGGGTGCCAATGTGGCCCTATAACATGCATGATAGGTGGGTGATGGTTGTGGAGGTGCCTGCCTAAAAACACCCATTGTCAGTTGCTGCTCTTAAGGGGAGAGCAGATGCTAGGAGCAAAGACACCTTTTAAGAGAGACAGAAGTGTATAAGGAGTAGGGGCTGTCCAGGCCCGCACAGCTGTGACTGTGTCCCCTTTAACCAGCCGGCCTGTCGGCGGCTGCAGCACCTAGCTATCACCCCCCACCCCCTGCAATTCCTTCCTCCAGGCCCCGAGCCCTGTGCGACCTGCACACCTGCACCTTACCTCCCACCTCCCCTGCAACCCCAAGTCTGTCCAAGGGTACCGGGGACGGCTGCATGGGGCAACCCGCTGTGCACACCCGCCTATCCCCGCCTTGACACCTACACCATGTTCTGGACACCAGCACCACCTTTCTATCACTAAGTTAAATCACTATCACCTCTCATTCACCACGCTCACACCACCTCTCATTCTACACCCCACGCCCGGCCACAGCAACCGGCACGTACCGTGGCAGCCCGTGCTGTGTGCCCTGCGATTGGTGCGGTACCATGGGTATGTTCCGCGCACCTGATGGCAATCACCCCTCGCCGGGCTGCTGACACATCCCCCCCTCACGGACCACCTGGCACCCATGGGGCTAGGGGCACTCTGAGGCTCCTCTGTGGCCCTGGGGCCATTCCACCCCCTGTGCCCCTGCCATGAACCCGTGTAATCCCTGGCCAGGGCACATCCACACTAGCCTTGCTTCGGTCACAGCGCTTGAAGGCCACGGCACTGTGCAGCTATTTTCCGGCAAGAAACACTGCTTTGAGAAGCTCGCTAGCTCCCTGCTAGAGGCAGCCGTGGCCTTGCTGATCTGTCATCGCTAACGCTGGAATGCACCCACCAGGTGCATAGGGCAGGGATTCACAGGGCCTTGCTGGTGTCCCACTATCAGCTGTGTATGGCCACGGCCCAGCTAGCACTGCACAGCATCTCGCACAGTGCCCAGTCACAGTCGGTCTCCATAGGATCCCAGTGCATGCAGCTGTGCAGCCCTTGGAACGGCCATGGCAGGGTGCGGAACAGGCCCCAAGGCTGCTGGTGGTGCAGGGGAGGAGTGGTCGCCATGTGCCAACATGCTTTTGGGACCGCTGTGGTGAGCCGTGATGTCCAGCTGCTGATTGGTGGCCCCCTGTTGGTGGCAGATGGCTTTGATCTCCTGTCGAGGTACATGTGGGTGATGGGCCATCCATTGGGGGGTCTGGCTTGCAGGAGGCGTGCCGGGGAGCTCGGCTTTACCCTCTTTCAACAACCTCTGTGGGACCAACCAGCCGCTGTTGCAGTGCCCTGAACCGCACCAGAGATCATGGCTGTTCGCCTGGTTGCTGCACATCTGGAGTATGGACTGGCCCTCCAGGCCGGGGGTCCCCATGTTTCTACCGACTACACTGGCATCCTACTGCATGCCCGTGGCGTCTCCTGTCCACAATTGGACTGCCAGACGCTTCTTGGGGAGCTGAGCCTGCTACCCACCAATGTTGGTGGACCCCTGCTGACTGGGACCCCTACGACATGTGAACTTGGCACCCTTCGATCGGTGATGAACCTACGGGCTGTGAAGGCTGCTGCTGCCATGGGGAACCACCTCCTGCCCCGTTTCATGGTGGATGCGCATATGCGTTCCTGGGGATTCCGCGCTGCTTGTGGAGAATGGACACAAACCCTGATTGCCTCGTTGCCGGCCTCAGTTTCACCATTCCCCCCCATCACCCCATCATGAATAAAGTAGGTTCCTTTGCCTGTACCACCTTGGGTGCATTCGTGTCCTTGTGTGACACCAGTTGCCCCTCCCCTGGCTGTCGCCCTGTCCTTGTGTGTTGGTTACTGTGATGGGGGTCACTGGCATTCCTGCTCGGGATGACTGGGACTGTTGGGTGGCATACAGTGGTGCGTGCTGGATTCCCCTGTGGGCTCCAGGATGGATCATGGGTTCATCCTGGTGGGTGGTGTGGGCCCACTGCATTCCGTTGTGAGCCCTGTCCTTCATTTACTGGTGGCTGCCTGGTGTCCGTCTTCCATGTGGGGGCACCCTTCCTCAGGGCTATCCCCTGATTCTCCCTGTGGAGGTGTGGTGTACTGCGTGGCTGGATTGGCTGGGCAGTCGTGGTGTGCATGTGCAACATGTGTGCTGGTGATGTCCCATGGCGGTTCTCTCTGTTGTAACCCCAGCACGTGGGGGGGGGGCAAGGCTGTGGACCCCTACCACTCTCTAGTGGCCAGTGTTGCCCTGGGGGCCTTTGCACTGATGTTCTGGCCTGTCTGGCAGGGGATACCCATTGGTTGACCGCCCAGTCTGGGCTGCCCCGCCTTCCACCACTCCTGGCGCCCCCTGTTGGTTCCCACCATTTGCACTCTAGGTGATGGATGGGTGGCAGGCAAGCTGGGCAGCTGACCGTGAGTGCAGGCAGTGTACGGGCCTGTTGTTGGCCACCCGTGTTCCCCCTTGGTGTGAGCAGGTGGGGTGCTGAACCCACTTCATGGGTTGTGCTTGCTGTGTGGTTGCAACCCCTGCTGACCCGCACCCTTTCCGTGCACCCTCTCCCCTTCTCCCTCTCCCTTCTAGCTACACTGGTTGTCTTCCTGGCCATTCTCCACCTGGCACAGATGGACGGGCAGCTGCAGCGTGCGGCCTCAGATCTCCGCGCTGGGGCCCACCTGTACGATGATATCAGTGAGTGTGCTGCATGTGGGGGGAGGCCCTGTCCCTGGGTGTCTTCGAGATTCCACTTTGTTGGGGCCCACTGTCCCATCCTGATGGCCCTTTCTCTCTATCCCTTAGTGCAGGCGATGATTGCAGAGCGGACAAGGGAGCAGGAGGTTGTGCAGCTGCTGCTGCACCTCCTAGAGTGGATGCACCGCCTGGACCATGCCCAGGTGGATCGATGGAGCCGGCTTTGGGGACGGTGTTACACCTGGTTTCTGGGCTGCTAATTATGTCACTATTTTTGGGGTTGTTATGTGGTTTCACTTAATAAATTTCTGCTGTGTTACAAGCTCTCTCATACATTCACATAAAGGGGAAAGAAGTCCGTCTCCTTACAGAGTGCCAGAATAAGACTGCTAACTGTCGGACCTAGACTTTACGTCTATTTCCTTACAGAGGGTCAGACACAGGCAACTGACTGTAGGATTTGGCTCATAGAGGGGTAAGGAAAAAGTACACACACTCACTCATTCATTTAACCAAGGTGACAATGTTCTTTTAAATTCTGTGGTCAATTCAAGAGATCAGAGATAGACTGGAAATATATTGGCAAAACCTCTTAGCTTTATTTATTAATACAAAAAACAAAATAAAAATAGAAATAGAATCCTTCTTATTTTATAGGTTAATACTATATTATTCTCTCAGCATTCATTCTATTTTTTCATACAAAACTATCCCTCCTATCAAAGTGGCCAACTATGATAGAGGTGTCGGGGGCACCAAGATCTGTCCATTGATGTTGAGATGGTACCATGAGCTGATGTTACAGGCGTTCCTTGCTGTTTCAGGCGTCTGAGTCCCAAAAGCCATCCGTCCCATATTTATAGGTCTCTGGTTCCATAGGCCATGCATATGTTATTAGGCAGAGTCGGCCCTCCCATGCCTTCCATGAGTCATTTTGACTAGGATGTATCTGTCCTCCTATGGTTCCTCTTTTCTGACCAGTTGAACTTTGTTCCATTTCATAGATGTCTGTTTTCAGCCTTATGCCCAGAACTGTTGTGTAAGCAATTAATGTTCAAAATCAAGCTATGCTTGCAAATATGGTGTAGGTTCAAGTTGTACTGGCATCTTGTGCAAGTCTTAGTAATGCGTTTTGCAATCAAAATCTTGCAAGCTGTCAAATTAAAGTCTGTGCATAGTTCACTTAGGGGCTTTTGGCTTCAAGCAATGTTTAGGGCCTACGGCCTCAAGTCATGTCTTGCTGTTTCAAGCAAATCTTCGCAGTATCTTCAGCCTGAACAATTCTAACTTCTATTGTCATTCATACACCTGTCATTCTACACCTGACATTCATCTGTCAACGGCGTCCCTATTGAGGCCAGGGCCCCACCCCACAGACCTGCTCTCTGTGCTGCCTCCCCATCTCCCTTGGACCTTTCCCATGTTTCACGCCCTTCCCCCTTGTAATAAAGTTGCTTTGCCCCCTTTTCTGGTTGTGTGTCATGTTCCTCCGTGTGGCCTGGTCTCTTGTGTGGGAGCCTCATGGTGGTTGTGGCACTGTCGGCTGGCAGGGACTGGTTATCCCGCATCCCCCCCCCCAGCATATGTGCAGCTGCTCTGCTGTGCCCTTTGGGTGTCCCCCTGGTTTTCCTGGCCTGGAGTGTTTGTGGCCAGTCAGCCACCTGTCATGGTTCCCTTCTGTCCCCCACCGGACCACCAGTCTCATTCCACCCCTTTCCCCCTGGTCCCTCAGGCCGGGGATCCATCCCCTTGGCTGCTGTCCTGGTGCTCTGACCCCTCCCTGTGTTTGTGATGCCCCCCGTCGGCTGCACAGATCCCTTGTTGGTGTGGGGATGCCGGCAGAAGGTTTGCTGCTGGTTGGTGTGGTCTGGGTCTCTCCCCCATCCCCCATGCCATTCCCTGCCAGCCCGACTGTGCTGTGGGCTTCCGGTCCTGCCAGCGTGCCTGCATGTGTCCGGTTCCCGGCTCCTTGTCCGGGGGCCTTGGGATTGTGTGTGTGCGGCCTGTGCCAGTGTGTGTGCGTGTGTGTTGGGGTCCCCTGCTGCATCAGGTTGCTGCCTCCCTCACCTGTGCCCCTTCCCACCCTGCCCACCCCGCTGGGAGTTGGCTTGGGTCTGCTACTGTGTGTCTCCTGTCATCCCAGCTCCCTCCTACCCCGCCCACACAGGGACTGGCGGTTCATGGGCAGAGCTGCATGCTGCGGCTTCATTTGCCGTTNACCCCGCTGGGGCCCCCCGCCTCCATGGCCTTGTAGTCCTTCCCTGTGTGGTTGTGTTCACAGTTGTATGCGTGTGGTTTCTGGTTGGGGGGGGTTGGTTGGGGTCCGTGGCGCCCGGCTGTCTGGCCCTGCCATGGGCTGGCTTGGGTCTGCTACAGTGTGTCTCCTGTCATCCCAGCTCCCTCCTACCCCGCCCACACAGGGACTGGCGGTTCATGGGCAGAGCTGCATGCTGCGGCTTCATTTGCCGTCGGTTGGTCATGTTGTGCCATTGCTGTGCTGGGTGGGGCTTCCCTACCATTCGGTGTCTCGCTTGTCCGTGTAACTGTCATGGGTGTTTGCTTGGTGTTTCCTGGGGTGTGTGTTTGGCTGCTGGGTGTGTGCTGGCCCCTCCCCTTCCATCCCACAACCCACCGCGGCGCCGTCCATGTAAACGTTACCCAGCTCAGTGCCACCAGGTGTTCGTTGGGTGTGCTCACCCTCCCATCTCCACCCACCAGGCCGGCGGCAGCATCCATGTAAAAATGGCCATATTTAAGTAATAAAACAAAACAGCAAACAGTGCTTGCAGTGAATCTAAAAGTAGTTTGCACATGACGGCATTACAGAGAATGTGTTTTTTCTCTAAAATGTAGCTTTATGAATAAACTCATAGCTGACTGATTAAATTAAGTAATACATTTATGTTACCTTCTGTTTGGAAAAGAGATACGTGCAAATGCATCAACATCTAATATGAAAAATTATCATTATCTGATATAATCACAGTTAAAGATAGGGAATTATAGCACAAAAGGTCAGAGTGCAAGTGCAACTATAATTATTTTAATTATATCTGTGTTTTGTCATGTGTTATTATATCTGTGTTATATCACATTATATCTGTGTTTTGTCATGTTCTGTCAACTGTTAGCAGGAAACTACAACTTAAATCCGGTCCCTCTTCTCTAAAAAATAATGAATGTGATAAAAAGCATCACATTGCAAAACATATGGAAGAGAGAAGGATCTGACAACATGATATTAAAAAGCTATCTTCATTGCTACACCAGTCCCCTCTGAAGCCTCCTCTGCTGCCAGATTTCTTGTACTTTTGGCTGTTTTTAAATGGGCAGGAGGGGGCGGTGTCTGTGTGTGCTCAGTGGAGCGACACACACGTCCGGTGGGTAGGGGAGGGTTTAAACGGTGGTGGATGAGTGTGCACACAGTGCACATACCCATCCATCCGCTGGCCAGCCATGCCTGCACATGGTGCAACCCAGGATTTTCTGGGTTGTTCCATGTGGGGAGATGGGTGGAGGTAGGGGGCGTTGGGTCACGGGACTGCACACCTACCGACCCCCACTTTTACATGGATGCTACCACACGTGTCCACTAGGTGGACCTGCATGGTAGCATCTCCTGTAAAAACGCCCTTTGTCAGTAAAAGTGAGATAGGTTTTTATTCAGACAAACAAAAAGAGAAACTCTCTAATAAAGGAGCTTTGCAGGGGAAACTGAAAATTATTATGGAAAAGCAGCGTTTGCCATTCCATGGAATGTTTCCATTCCAAACACAATGGA
Source organism: Sphenodon punctatus (assembly GCA_003113815.1). Lineage (NCBI taxonomy): Eukaryota > Metazoa > Chordata > Lepidosauria > Sphenodontia > Sphenodontidae > Sphenodon > Sphenodon punctatus. The sequence goes on from QEPC01003117.1 coordinate 2,249,343, forward strand.
AAAACAAAGATACTATATTGTTTTCTCTAATCTCCTTCTCAGGAGGAGATTTGTATTTTGTAATTTGTATTTATAATTTGTATTTTTATTTGTAATTTGTGCCATAAAATGCAACAAATTTTCAGATCAAAATCAATTTTTTGTTGTTGCTGGAAGTATTGCTCTAAAACCTCTCAGACTGTAAGCCCTAGGGGCAGGGACCGTGCCTATTTTATTACTTTGTAAAGTGCCAGGTACACTGCTGGCGCTATATAAATGTTTATTATTAATAATAATAATAATAAAACAAGAGCTATAGTACCATTCTTATATAATCAGTCTTTGCCATCTCTCATGACAGCACTTATTTTCTAGTCTAAATTAAAAGGCAATCTCAGAATTTCAGTACAACCTGAGCTCCTAAATCACTGGTGTATTTCAAACACCTTGGCAATGTGTTGACTATTTAACAGCAACCACTCTGCAGTTAACTTGAACAGTACTGACAAGAATTATAAAGGGAGTGTGGGGGTGGAAAACATTTTAGGTGGACGTGTGGAGTGTGGGGGTGGAAAATAGCTTTACCCCTGTTGTCTTCAAAGATTTTTATATTTTCATGAAAATGTTTTTTCTTCTTTTTCTAACTTTAAGAAGTCCGCAGGCTTTCATGCAGTGAGTGGCACTGGTAGTGTCTAGTACTGTGATGGAATCCCATAGGAGTCTGCTTTACAGACTTATCATAATGGTGATCTTTTCTTAGGCACATTAACCTGTATTGGTTTTAATCTGGTGTGGCTGTGACAGAGTAGTATTACTCCTTTGACTTCAGTGGAATTATTGCATTATTCCATGATGACAATCAGGCTATTGTTCATTGCATATCACACTTATCATTGTACGTAATCACATAAGGCTTTCAGCACCAGCTTGCTTGTTTTGGGATCACTATCATTTTTTAGCAACTCAGTACCCTCCGTTTTTGATTTTTTTTCAAATGGCATTTGTTAATTGCCTAGAAAGATTAAAACAATCAAAAGATGTTAGACTTAATAATAACTAATACTGGTGAAAGTTTTATGTGGTTTGTGAAATAATGCAAAATCTCAAAGCTTCTGCATCATTGCTATTCTGCTACAGTTTTAGGGGGGAAGCTTAAAGACACGAAAATACTCAATGGAAATGCTATTCCGGGGACACTAAACAATGGCCCTTTTCACACAGACACTAACACTGATAAAACAGGTGTTACATTTTATTATACATCCTGCAGGGCACCCATAGAGCACACCTGCATCCCTGCAACATGTATAATAAAATGTAACACCCATTTTATTAGTGTTAGAGTGTCTGTGTGAAAAGGGCCAATGTTAAATACTAAGATATTGAACTGACCTGGAACACAAACTCCAGTTAATGAATGGCATGTTGTTAGGTGTTTCTAAAGATACAGAGATTGAAGGGACAATAGGTAAGCCTACTATGATGAATTTTATTAGCAGTGAAAGCTGAAACAAGAGTTGCAGATTCTATGGTAATTCTTTCATGTCACAACACCCCATACAACACCCCACACTTCTGCAATGATTAGCTTTGACCTCCAGTTGAGAGCACTGAAGTTTCTTCAAGGAACTGGTATAATACTGGGGAAAGAGAGAAATCATAAGTCTTGTTAAAATTCTTGTAGGAAAGAATAAATTTTAATAAGCTAGAATGTAAATCTGAAAACTCAAGAATGCTTTATGCATTCCTGATCCACAATACATATTTTAATGGTGCAAAAAATGAAAACTATGGGTAAAATTCTCATCTTAATAGTTAAAAGAACCTGGGTGTCAGTATTCCTGGATTTCATTTCTCACTGTCCCAAAGACTCGTGTATGACCTTTGGCATATCACTTAGTACCCTCTGTGGGTCAAATGCAAGTGTGACAGACAGGGTGGTAAGTGTTATATTGGCACAGAACCACCTGGACCTTCTTACCTCCATCTGCTTTGTGATCCTCCTTTACGCATCATACCAGCTTGCAGAGACTTTTATGTCAGCTTATTGTGGTATCCTATGGCCCAGGATGGTAGTTTTATGATAGTCCCTACACTTATAGGAGGAATTGAGAATTCTGTCTGGCCCCTAGGCATGCAGAGGGGAAGTGGTGTAACGCGGGTTTCATAGTAAAAAGCTGTTTTATAGAAGCAGAACTTGGATCCCTGTCTTATGTTTTGTGATCTGGACATAACACTTACTGACATAGAACTAACAGCACCTTGTACATTACCCTGTACAGGGCCCCCTGTAATTGTTTACCCATCTGTAAAAATCAGTATTAAAATACAAATAATTGTCCTGTGACTTTATTTTCTCAAGCTGAGTACACCTTCTGCTTCATTTACCAAGTATTGATGGGCTTTCTGCTGTAATTCCACATGCCAGAGCAGTAGACTAGACAGTAGAGCCCTGTGTGATATTTTGGTCAGGCTGGTTGTTGGTTCCCTCTGCTACACAGATGAGGAAGTACAGTTATGTTGGGAACTCAGATGGACTCTCACAGCTAATGGGGAGTTGAAGGAGTGACAAACATCCTCCAAAATGAAGAGAGAACGACAGATCCCAGCACTGGGTCATAATATTTCAACCTAGGAATCTCTCCTCCACCGTTAATGTCAATGGGAATCAAGTAATGATGGAGAATTACACCTTTAGTTTTGTTCTCTTTTTGTGAGAGTTTGCCATAGAAAATCAATGTCAGAAAACCTACACTGGACAAAAGTTAAAATTTCAGATTTTAAAAGTGGCTTGTGTTCTGGATTTGCTCAGTTTTTAGGGCCCCAACTTGAAATTTCTTTAAAAGTCTTGCTTTTCAAAGCATGGTTTTACACAACTTTCTAGAAACTAGAATCTTAGAATGTCTTATTTTGGACACTTAAAAAATGAGTGCCTATAATTATTAGTGACTTTTGAAAATATTGGCCAAAATATCTATCTGATAATGCTTAGTAAAAGAATAAACTTACACCCAAGTAGTTGCATGGCTGTTTCCATCATATAATAATGTGCTGTTGTGTTTTTATTAGATGGCAATTGTTGCACTGGTCACAGTAAATCAGCACCAGTGAAAGAAATCTCTTGATGAAAAAAGTCTTCCTGTCTCAGTCAATGAAAAAGCACTTTTCTCCAGAGGATCTGATTTAGCACAGGAGGACCAGGCAAGACAAGATTGCGTTTGTAAAAAAAAAAAGTTAGGACAGAAAAGTGAGATATGCAAAAAGACCAGAAAGAGCCTTCACATGGTAAACTTGCTCCTCATTGTACATCTCTCGAGTCAATATGCTTCTCTGTCAGCAGACTGCCTCCCAACAGGATGACAAATTACATCACTAACTATCTGAAGCAAGACCAACGTCCAAGACAAGAAGCAACTAAGTATTATTGTTGTGCTCAAGTGTAATTTTACCCAAGAAACAGCTGCCAAATGTTGCTCTCTGGACCTGGTCAGTCAGTTTAAGAAACAAGAAAAGTGAACACACAGATATGCAGAAAGTATGTGTGCCATTGCACTTGGCCATCTTCCCTAGATGGACCATGGTTTGTATTAAGTGCAGCCAGTGCTAGGAGTAATTAATTAGTGCCCTTTTTTCCACAGAAGAGCATGTTGCTGTTGTTTACTAAAGGGCCATGAAAGCTACTAAGAAGTCCATTATCAACTGGGACCTGCTTTACAGTGTGCATAATTACCATGAGTATCCAGCATGGGACAGCAATTCAGGGTTGTCTGCTCCTCATGGCTCTGCTAGAAATGGTCAATATTGTCAGTAGTGAGAATAGAGAATTAAACCCTAGATCAGATGTTCCCGAACTATGGGTTAGTACCCCAAATGACAACATATCATGCCATCTGTGAGTGGGATCATATAATCCTGATTAATATTGATATACTTTGCATGTCTTTGTTGCTTTCGGGTGGTCCCAGGATTATATTTAAATCTCAATATGGATCACGCAGGCAAAAAGCATGAGAACTACTAGGGCGTTTATAGACGAGACAAAAAAGGTGGCTGATCATTTGATCAGCCGCCTTTATTTGCGCTCATGTAAACTTTAAGGCCGGATCTTACCCTGCATCTGACCGGGTCGGCGATCCTGGCCCCTCTGACACGGATCCCCGAAGTGCCGGCTTTACGCCGCACTTCCGGGTTCCCTGGCCGAGTGCGCATGCGCTGAAGGTTTTGCATGCGCTCAACGACTGTACGCCGTGTCTGAACATCAGACACGGCATACAGAGGAAGGCAGGGGAGAGATGCCGGCGCTGAACGATCCCGCTTGTGAGCGGGATCATCTATCAACGCCCCTAGACAGTCGGTGTAACCCCATCCCAGGCAGATATTTAACATATTTTAGCTGGCAGAGACTCCAAAGCTTCTGTTATTCCATCCTGTGAACACATTTGCATAGTTTACTATACCAATAAATTAAAGGCACCCATAGGCAGGACATGGTGTGGTATGCACTGAGTGTAGATGATGAGGCAGTTCCACTGACCTATGAAACAAGAGATTTCATGTCTTGGAACATGCCACTAATCATCCTTTGTAATTGTCACACACAGGCCAGACTGTGAGTTGCTCAAGGGTTAGGTTGGTAAAAAAAAAAGCTCAGAAATCATCACTCAGGGCACAATCCTCCATCCATTAAGGTCAATGGCTCAGCTCCCATTAACTTGAATGGTGGAGGATTGTATCCTCAGCATGAATATTGTTATGTTGGAGAGAGAGAGACTGTGTGGTTGCTGTGCTGGCGGCGGGTGGGGGGGAAAGGGATCAGAGTCTGTCTCTTTTCTGAATATAATTCATTTCTATAGTGACCAAAATCATTAACATCTCCAATATTGAGATGAAACAGGTAAGAGCTTGAACAATTATTTTATGGTTAATTCCAGTCTACCTGGGAAAGTGATCAGTTACTGAGCTGAGAACAATTTCCTATACTAGCTATCTTTGAATTAGTGCTAAAAAATATGTTCCTGTCAATGTAATTGAGACAAAAACCTTTTCAGATGGTGGGTACAATCCTGCTCAGCTCACATTTACTGTCAGTGTAGCTGAAAAGAGTTTGGTTCCACCTGCACTAGCAAGGGGGAAAAAATCAGCAACAGTTTGGGGGAAAATGATAGTCACTATCACTGTGTCAACTGCTTAGTGGATGGATTTTCGAACTGGGAGACAGGAACAGGTTTTGAGAAGCAGAGTGGGGCTATAACAGGTACAGCAGATGCGGGGTTGGCTGTGGTAGTCTGCTTCACCCCAATCTGGCCGGTCTGTTTGAACGTCAGATGTTGAAGTGGAGCATTCTGGCTGTGCCTGCTCTGGCGCACCCCTGCTTGTGCTGCTTCAGAACATTCCGGAGTGCTGCCCGCGGAGTGGGATGGCCAAACCCCGGAGCACCAGCCCTGAGTGGAGCTACTGTCCATCTGCTCGGCAGACCCATGCTGCAGCTCCGCTCCCAGCCAGTCATTGCCCTGGCAACTCCATAGAGTCGCAGGTGCCAGCCTAGGGCGTTGGGCAATCACCTGCAATGCTATGGGGGGATGCTGCACTGGGTTTGTCTAAAGCAGACCAAGGCAGGGCTAGAAGGGAGCAGATACAGAGGTGTACTCCCTCCCAGAGAAGTTCTGTGGGTGGGCTGCCCGTGTCCATCTAAAAACATCCACAATGAAACTTTCCCCACTCCCTAATGACCTACCTCCCACAGCCTCCCCCCTGCCTTGATGAGGGTTCCAGCCGCTGCTGCCTGAGGAGTCCCCAATGCCACAGCCTGCAGCCACGAGGAGAACTATTCTGCTACTCTGGCATTTGAACTTCACACCAAGGCTGGTCCTGGAGAGGCATAGGGGTAGGTGAAGGCTGCCACTGGCACTCCAGCACATAAGGTGAGGGTTAACCTAGGAGACCTCATGCTGCAGTGTAGTCAGTAGAAGGGTTAATCTAGCCCTGTCAACCCTCCTTTCTGGCTAGATGTATGTATGTATGTATATATGTATGTTCCACCTGTAACCAAATATTGCCAACTCTCAGTCTTTTATCCTGATTCCCACAATATGTGGTATCTTTCTTAAAGCCTCACATTCTGAAGACAAGTGAATATGTAACAATACGAGCTCTGTTTTAAAAGGCATTTTCTAGCCCTGAAGGCTGCATAGGAAAACTTGAAAACGTGCTACAACTGGTAAGCTAAATATTTCAGAACCAGAGGGCAGATAAAAAAATGAACCCGTGTATGTTTGACTCCAGTCCTTAAAGCGCAAGGATCTGATCTTTTCATTTGTTTCAATGGTATCTTTTATTGAATCATCTTCTGCCACTGAGAGTATTTCTTTATTTATTTGTTTATTTAATTTATATTTATAGTATCCCTAGGGCTCAGGGTGGCTTACAACATATACATATAAATAAAACCATTCAAGCTATTCAAGCTTTTGAGCCAAGCAGGGGGTGAGCTCTTCCTCAGCTGCTTGCATCCTCTCTCTAACACAAAAATTGGGCCAATAAAAGAGATCATCTAAAATATGTTGTCTCCGGCGCTTAGGTTTGGGACAGGGACTGGCACAGCAGACATCCTCTCTGTAGACTTCAATTCGTTTTTTAAAAGCTCGTGATTTGTTTTAGTCAACCTCCCAATTATTTGGAAAGCTCGAACCATCATTTTGGAAAGGAAGGCGGCAGGGATTGAGCAATACAGCAAAGCCTTTTGTCTTGTGACACTGTTTGGCGACTTGAAGTTTAATGTGAGTGGCACCTCTCCCCCCCCCCCCCCCCATCTAGGAGAGACTTGAGTCTGATCACAAACAATTAGGATTTTTCAACGTTTCACGAACGGCCAAAGTGTGTGTATGCGCACATGTATGTGCGGGTGCGCGCATTGCTCTCTGTGGGAGCCTGCGCTCGCCAAAACGTCAGTGTCCGTCAATGGAGGAGCCTGCCTCTCTGTAAGCAGGGGATCAGGGCGCCGCGGGGGGACACCTTTCCCCTCGGTGCTTCTCCGCTCGGAGCAGTAGGTGGCGCAAGGGAGCAATAATAACAAACCGCCTCTCCTGCCACCGAGGGCGCCAGCGCCTCGGTTCTGATTGGCTAGGGTGTCCGTCTGTCAAAGGGGGCAGTGCATGGTGATTGGCGGGATGGTGCCGGTGGGCGAGGGCAACACGCGGGGGAGGTATATGAGCGGTGGTTGCGGCCGGGCGCAGGCACTAGAGAACGCGCGAGTGAGGCGGGGCGTGTGGGCAGTTCAGTTGCCGGCTGTAGCGGCAATAGCTGCAATAGCTGCAAGCGGCAAGTCTCCGGCGGGCGGCGGCAGCAGCAGCAGCAGGAGGAGGAGCTCCGAGGACTGCGGCCGTGGCGGGGGGTCTGGCCCCAGCCATGCTGTGCTATGTGACCAGGCCGGACGCGGTGGTGATGGAGGTAGAGTTGGAGGCCAAAGCTAACGGCGAGGACTGCCTTAACCAGGTGAGGGGCCGCCGGGGAGACCCGCGCAAGACCCCCCCCTCCGGCTCAGCCGCAGTCCCCCCTCCCTTATTCACGCGCCGGGGGGGGGCGCGAGACTTTTCCTCCCCCCTCTAGCAGCAGCGGCGGCGGCTGAGCTAACCCCGGTCGCCCCCGCGCGCTCAGGGCGGCTGCTTGGGGAGCGCGCGCCGGGTGGGGGCGTCCGGGGACCGCGCTTGGTGGCGCTGCTGCTGCTGCTGCTTCCGACGCAGGGGGATCTGGCTGAGGAAGGGGCGGCGCGGACCCTGCTGTGGGAGAGAACCAGGCCTCTGAGCTGCGGCACCTGCGGTATCGCCCCCCCACACACACACAATCTGGCCCCGCGAGGGTCAACAGGGCGGGCCGCCGCCTCGCGCAGGGTGGGAGAGACCGTTGGGGGGGGGGCCGCTCCAGGGATGCAGCTGCACCGCGCCCTCCCCCACCCTGCGCGCAGCAACAGCGGCTTCTCGCGAGGAGGCTTCGTTCTTTTCCCCATGAAATATTAAAAACTCGCTTTAAGCTTCCGCCACGTGGCACGAGGACCATGGCAGGCCCCCCCCCGCCCCCCCGTGGTACCTTTCCTGCTCTGTAGGCAGCCTCCACGCGCGCCGGCTTGCTGATTCCAGCCTGCGCCAAAGTGTTCAAGCTGAGCGATTTGATGAGATCAGTCTGTTTTTCAGATGTTTATTTGGGAGGGACAGCATCTTCCAAAATGAGATCACTTTTTGGGGAGTGCGGTACTAAAGCAATAGGGTTAAGGTACCCATTTTTAGGGAGGGATGGGGGAATCTGACCACCATTTCTAGGATGCATGTTTGGGCCGCAATAGGGGAAAAGTTAAGCGAAGCCCACTGGGTTGTCTTGCCTTTTTGTAGATCTACCTTTGAGTGTAGTTTATCATCTGGGCAACTGTGTAAAGCTGCTTTTTCAATATGAAGTGTTGTTTGGCTAGTAAGTAGTGGGGCAGGCTTGGTAGGTGGAGTGGTAAGGTTCTTTTGATGAGTTTAAACATGGTTTGAACTGTTAAAAACGTAACATTTTCTGTCTTGCCCTATGATGGTGGTTTTGGTGTTAGGGCATCTAACTTCATTTGTGTAATACTTCAATTTTGTTGCAGGTTTGTAGAAGGTTGGGGATTATAGAAGTTGATTATTTTGGACTGCAGTTTACTGGCAGCAAAGGAGAGAGTTTATGGCTGAATTTGAGAAACAGGATCTCCCAACAAATGGATGGACTAGCTCCTTACCGATTGAAGCTGAGAGTCAAGTTTTTTGTGGAACCACATCTCATCTTACAAGAACAGACAAGGTAAAATAAATCGCATCTGGAGTGAAATACTTTGCTTTAGGTTTTCATGTAATACTTTTTGGCTTTTGAGTGAGACTACATCATAACTTTTCCTTCAATTTTAGTGTAGAGCAAGCTAGAGTTTCCATATAGTGGAATTTAAAATTCCCAGCCTGATTGGTTGCAGTACTTTTACATTCCTTTTGGAGATAAAAATAATTGCTACTTTAACTGGTAACATGTAGCTAAGTAAGAGGGACAGAGGCAAGCATAATGCCCCAAGTGAAGACAGACTAAGAAATAGCATGGAAATTTGTTTGCCCGATAGTAACCTCTGTCCCAGCAGTGTTACTGCAGGTCATTCTGAACTGCTCACAGAAAGGCAGGAAACAGTTCCTCCTACAGTGCTTCAACTTACGGAACTCCTTTTAGTCTTGTATCATATTACAGTAATTTTCAAACAGCTACAGGCCTCTTTTCAAGCTACAGCTGCTTCTCTTGTGGAAAACATGCAAACGTTAATTAAATCGACATGATTTAAATCCACAAAATCAGTATCTAAACTTTTTCATCTCCTGAAACACGTTGGAGCCTTTTTAAGATTTAAATTGGAAAAGTCACATTTCTGCTTTTTGCTGGCCAGTAACTTTCTTTTAATTCTTCTGAGTGCTTATGTATACTTATACTTATCTCTGCTTGAGAGGCAGTTCCAAGATAACATGAATTTATGCTGAGAAAATTAAAACATTCAAAAGTCACTGAAAACTAGAAGCCATGCATAGAAGTTTTTATCTTGTTTGCTGGCCATGTATGAAAAAAATCAGATTTTCCCATATTGTGGTTTGCAAGTTGTAATGGCAAATGTTTTGTCAAAGAATGTGTGGTGCTAGTGCCTTCCTTCGGACTTTAAAAAAAATGCACTCGCCAAGTCTTGGGGTACATATGGACCCTCTATGGGAAAACCCATTGTTGGTGGGGTCTATTTTACCCTGCAAAACATAGTCTGTGTCCCAAAATGTCAGAGACCTTCAAACTAAGCCCTGGAAGCACACAGAAACACATGAGAGAGTGTTTTATGGGGATTGTTTTCACCCAAACATAACCAATGACCCCAAAACCTCTTTTTCCTTTGTAAAAACTGTACATTTTATTTAAAATACAGAATATTGATTGAACAAACACTAAACATTTAATTTTTAACTAATCTAAACCTAAAAAGAAAGAAAACACTAAACATCGGACTTTTAAAAATTGCACTCGCCAGGTCCTGGGGTCCATTGGGCCCCGTAAGAAAACCATGATACAAAGGCACAAGATAATAGCAGTGAAGGGGTTAATTTTCATTGCTGCTGCCAGTCTGAAGTGGCCTTGAGTTCCATGTCCCCTTGCTATCTGAATGGTCCTTGAAAACTGCTTATTTGGTTTATTTTAATCTGGGGTCCATTGGACCCCTATTGAAATGCATTAACTGGGGTCCATTGGACCCCAATAGGAAAACTATGGAAACCTGGGGGGTCTGTTTGCAAAATGGCATTTTTTTGGTCATTGGAGATAAACGGTAAGAGGTATCAGGCTGAAATTTTAGTATGTTATGTCCAGAGGTGCCGGTGACAATGTCCTAAAAGCTCAAACTTGAAGAGCTACTAATTACCAAATTTTAATGTTTTTGGTGCTCGATGGGATCAGTCTGACCCCAAAATCGCAGGTAAGGGTCACTAGGGCCTAATATATTAAGCATCATAAAATGTGTTTTTTCACAGTTTGAATTAGCCATATAAACAATTTTAAAACGCTAATGGCAGAGATTTTTTAAATCTTTTGGAAAACAAATACATGATTTCTTCTGTATGAAAATAAATAGTACAGAAGTAAGATCTTCAGCATTTCTTCAACTAATTGTCACATGCTAAGATTGTCAGTGACTCGTTGCTTATCTTAACAAACATTTGACCAATGTGAATGCCTTTGTCCATTGTGGCTGAGCAGTTTGATTTGAGTAAATATGTAGGAATAATGTTTCAAAACGGTAGTAAATAGTTTACATTTAAGAAGATTAGTGTAAAAGTGGTGTTTTTTTAAGTGTTAGATTAGCTTATAGTAGTGGTGTAGTCTTAAGGGGCCTGCTGGAATATCTTTGTTTTACATAATTAGAACATTTTTGATTGGTTAAAGTATTGAAAACTTAACCTAGGAAACCTGTAAATTTTCCTGCATATTTTGCCACATCTTATTGCAGATCCAGCAGAATAGGAATTTTCTTTCCTGGTCATATCTTTCAGTGTGGATGACAACATTATGGTAATAATTTATGGTTTTCCAAACATACGTTTTCTTTAATAGTTTGTTGGAAAGAGGGTGTTTTATCTCAAGACAGCTTAAACCATGATGAGTTTGCAGATGCAGTGATGTGGCAAAAGGTTTATGTAACAAACCCTGTGGTTCAAACAAAATATCTTGCACCACAGGGTTACTTGAATAAAAGGAACAATATTCCTTTTATTCCAGTAATACATTTGATCACAAATAGTCCATTTAATGTAAGGACATCTAAATTGGTGAAACTTGCTCTTGGGGGAGCAGGTGGTTGGAAATTCAGAAACTTTCTATGTTGAGAACATTGATAGAATAGTAGTAAAATCACAATTTATTGTGAAATTACAACAGGTTGAGGGAGAACTGGAATCTTGGACTGGTTAAAACTGGAATTAAGTAGGTGTTAAACAAATACTTAAAGAACACTTGAAAGATCATGTTTTGGCCAAAGATTCAGCACTACTGATTCTTTCAGTCATGAAACTCATATTCTACATATGGGGTCACAGGCAAATAGTTTGGGAGCCACTTATCTAATCTCAGAAATTTTAAAAACAAATACTTTTACCCTTTTATTAAAAGCTTAAAAGAGAATGCATGCAGTTTAATTCAGATCTTGCCTGGTGTGTGTAATACCAACTTAAATTCCCTTAGTCTTACACAGAGATGGTGATTTAGGTAGGTTATGGTGACTATCCATGTTAGAGAATTAACATAGCTACACAGGAGAAATTGCAGTAGTAAATCTGTAGTGTTAGTCTATACTATTTTGGACTTGCAGAATGAACCAGATACAAGTGCATCACTCCTTAGAAATTACAGGATTTCTGGAGCAGAATGCTGTACTTTTCTCTGATACAGCATTTTGGAGCATCTCTGATTAATGTCTGGATCCTGTTAGCATTTTTTGTGTTACTCAGTGGGTCTTGTTTCTTGCACAATGTGTCTGCACATTGACCAGAAATTCCTGGAGTTACATCCTGGCACACTGGTAGTTCTTTGGTCTGCATTGCAAGGAGGCAGTGGGCAGAGAAGCTTGTTGGACATCACTAAACACACAAGTGCTTTGTAGAAGAACATTATGTTGTAACAATATTGTACAGTAACATTACAAAAGTGCAGATTTTACTCTGGGCGGGGGAATAAGTCAGCCTTACTTAGAACAAGTTTTGTCCCACAGTTGTGTGAATGCTTGCGCACTTTTAATAATTTTGTGTGCAGGAAGATGCTAGTCTGTTGAAACAAATTGTCATGCTGGCTTCAGTATGCTTAAGGCTAAGAAGTCAAGTTTACACCTCACTGTACATATGGGTACTGCCTTGAGTTTAGCTGATTCTTCCCAGCTTTTCAAAATTGAGTTTTTTCCTTAAATAATGAATTTTATTCAGTTTAATATTTTAAATTTTATTTTTAATGTTACACTTTTTATAGTATTGGACTTCTGGGGCATAAAATTGGGTTCATTTGAATATAATGGCCATAAAACGTTCCAAAAGATGTCAAAAAATGTTGCATGAAAATGTATGTATGCCAGTTTTTTAATAGAAGTTTAAATTTCTTTACTGTTAGTGTTCTAGTTTTCACTGTATGGTCTGATTATTGGCTTTTGTAGTCCAACTCTACATATGGTAAATGATAGGTACAAAATTTGCTTGTTCTTCTAGTGCAATAGGAGGAAAAAGGATTAAGGGAAGAAAAGAACTCTTGAAATATGCATATCCTAGCAGCTCCATTTTCATAAGCTACGCATCTTGAATATGTTGAAGGAACATATCTCTTTCAATAATACATATAAAAAGTTCAGATGTCTGAGACTTGTTTTATTTGAGCAAATAATTCCTATAAAACATGTAAAAGCATTCTTTCAAATGTTTGAAATAGGGCTGAATCTAAAAAGGCATTTCCATTATTTTAGTCTTTCATGCTTCTTTAAACCTTTTTTGCATTTGTGCATAGTACAATAAATGGGCAAGGTTTAGTTTTTATCAGGTTTCTTGCTTCACTGAATTATCATTAGAAGGAATCAGAACTTAAATGAGGAGACTTTGCCGTTTTTTAAAGTGGCCCATGATCTTCATATTGGATTGTAAAGAACAGGTTTGAAACTATGGTCTAAGTAGAGAACTGGTAGATCCTAGAAACAGTTTGTGTCTTGCCTTCAGCTGTTTCTTAAACTTTATGCTTGAAAAAACAGTTCTAGGTGTGGTTCTTCTGTACTTGTTTTGCATTGTGAAGCTCCAGTGGCAGATGTGTGGATGGCAGACTTGAGAAATTATAATGTAACTTTAGGTCATTGACAGAGAGTAACCCCTGACTAATAGCTACTAGGCATGTCTAACAAATCAGGAACTCACCTTGGAACTGAGCCCAGTATCTGAAGAAATTCAACTTCTGATTGGTCTGCAGCTGTTGTCTCGAGGCAGAAAGTTCTTTATGGTTAAACGGTTTCTTTGTGAAACAAGTACTATAATAAAGAAGTCTAGAAACATGTGTTCACCTTTGGAACAATGAGCAATATTTACCCAACTACTTGAAGGGGCAGATTGCTTTTAGCCATTCAAAATGTAAACAAGCTCAAATCTCAAGCCCTTATTTGTAAAAACACAATACGAAATGAAGCATTAAAATCTAATTTTAAAATTAAAGACAAATTTTTCACAGTAACAAAATAAAACTCGGTTATTCAAAGTAATATGGTTTTCAAACGTTTCATATGGCTGAAGTTTGATGAACTGATTCTGGTTATTAAGTTCTTTCTTTTTTCATTTCAGTTAATTTTAATGTGTTACATTATAGCATCTAATGAATTAGTTTTTAAAATAGATGTAGCTTTTTTTCCTTTGAAAATGATAGTATAATTTTTATAGGGAGGAATGTTTTTTGTACCTGCTCTGTGGGCAGGAGGGTGCGGGATAGAAATATAATGAAATAAATAAATAAGTGAAAATAGTTGTTTGGGTTGAAAAAAGCAAAACCGTTCAGTTAACTAATGCCAGATTGCCAATAAGACTTACCAATTTGCTTGTGAAATGATAGAAGTTTTAGGTGTTTGCATATTTATTTATTTATGCGGTCTTATATCTCGCACCCTCCTGCTCATACAGCAGCTCGGGGTGGCTCACAGCCCACAAATACAATGTACAGTATAAAAATATATATAACATAAAATATAAAATTATATATATAAAATCTTAGTAAAAGCACAGAAATAAGAAAAAACCCTCCCACATATACCCGTCACCCTAACCAAAGGCCTGGTGGAACAACCAGGTTTTACACTGTCTTCAGAAAGAGAGGAGGTCTGGGGCTAGGCAGGCCTCAGTCAGGAGGGAATTCTGCAGCTCAGGTGTGATCACCAAGAACGCCTTCCCCATCATCGCCACCTGGGGGACCTCGAGAACGCCTTCCCCATCATCGCCACCTGGGGGACCTCGAGTTGGGCACCCCTGGTCAACCGCAGGGGCCACACCCCACGGACTGTGAGGCGGTCCCGTAGGTAGGCAGGGCCCAGGCCGTATAGGGCTTTATAGGTTAAAACCAACACCTTGAATCGGGCCCAGAAGACTGTAGGCAGCTAGCGCAGAGAATGGAGCACTGGTGTAATGTGCTCACGATGACCCATCCCTGTAAGGAAACGGGCCGCCACATTCTGCACCAGCTGCAGTCTCCAAAGTGTCACCAAGGGTAGCCCCATGTAGAGTGTGTTGCAGTAGTCCAGTATAGAGGTGATGAAGGCATAGATTACGGTGGCCAGGTCAGAGTCCAAGACATACAGCCGAAGCCATCGCACCAGATGTAACTGGCAAAAGGCACTCCTTGCCACAGCTGCCACCCGGAGATCCAGGCGGAGCTGCAGATTTAGGAACACCCCTAGGCTACAAACCTGAGTAACCAAAGGAGGACAAAGCCCATCAGCGATGGGGGCCATATAAAGGATGAATTTTAAAAAAATGTTTTGGTGACAAGCTATCCAAATGCATTTATTGCATGATTAGAGATGTCCTCTTTATTTCTAAAGTGCAAAAAAAAAAGCTAGCTGCTGTAACTGGTGCTGAATGTATCTGATTGTCTGACATAGAGTTGAACAGCCCTTGGTAACCTTTCACCTACTGTGCCAAGAATGCACTAGGATAGAATTGCTGGGAAATATGTGGTGTTAACAGATGAGAGATTAGCCTGCTGGAGTCCAGGTTTGCTCCATGGAGCCTTCATGCAGCTGCCACTCGCAGGTTCCACGCAACGATGCAGACAGGCAGAGACATTCCTCCCTGCTGTTCTCTGCCTCCTTCCCTTGCTCCACCATCAAGACGTGGTTGCTCCCTTCATGGCTCTAGGCACTCTGCACCTGACAGTTCCTAGCGGAACTGCATGCACATGGAGGCTGTGCATACCCTACCAGATGGGAGCCAGCCACATTGGGTGCATATTCACCTGCATCAGCTAGCATTCGCCCGCACAGCAGGCTCCAAATGCACTAGGACGATGCTGTGAGTGGGGACCATCAGGGAGAATGGGTGGTGGATGCGGGCAAACATCTGGCGGCCACCTAATAGATGGGCAGATGGCCACCCATCTGGACGGGGCTACTGTCTTGTCTGTTTTCACCTGTAATAGTACACCGGATGTTGCAGAGGTGAACTCTGCGTGCTTGATGTACATGCAATATTTGATCAGAGGGTTTTTACTCTAGTCAGCTTTTTTTTGTTGAAGTGTTGCCTTATAAAAATTCCAGATTAAACTGGAGGAAGATGTTTGGAGATAGCACTTTTTAAACTACTTTTCAAGTTGTGATCATGCAGTAACTGAAATTCCTTTGTCCTTGGAGAAGGGTTATACATTCAAGTCCAGATTTGTTTACAGGGATGAGTCAGGATGGTCCAGACCCTTACAGGGATGGGTCAGGATGGTTTATCTCTGCCCCCTTGCCGTTGCTCTATGCTTGGTAAAGGAGGTTGCTGCTATTTTACCAACACAACTTCCCCTCTGGTGGATATTATTTGTCTGGAGTTGAGAATTTAAAGAGGAAGGTATGTTGAAAACCCTGTGGTTATTAAGTTCTCTCTTTCATTTCCCTTGCTAGGTTTATGAAGTTAGAAAAGGGATATTTTGGGGTCAGAACTTGAGTCTTGCATGGAGTTTTAGGGTAGCCTTGAGAATCACAATTTTTTAAGGCTTCTATGTGCTGCCACCATAAAAATGTTAAATAGTAAGTTAAATCTGTGTTTTGTGGGAAAGTACACACACAAATGTAACTTAGTCTTTGATATATACAATGGAGCTTGTTTCAGGTTGGTTTTAGCCCTCTTGCAGCCCAAAAAGGTCTACAGAGTTTGGATTGCATTTCCCTTTTCTGAACTTTATTATGGTTCTTAACCATAATGCCTTGAGGATGTTTGAGGAAGTTATATAATGTTGATTCTAGTCTAGGAATGGGCAGACTGTGACTCAGGAGCCACATGTGACTCTTGGGCAGCTCAGGTACAGCTCTAAGCCAGTGTTGGCCCCAGGTTGCCACAGTGGTCCTGTGTCTTTGTGGCACCCTAGTCTTAGCAGCTGAATTACAGCTGTTCCTCAGTCCAGGGGCGGGCCGGGCTGGGGGCCGGTCATGCTGTCTTTTTAAAAATTATTCTTAACAAACAAACCCCCAAAATTGTTGGTCTTGACCCCTGTAGGGTTGGGTTGTGTTGGAGGGGAGGGGGAGGGCTTACCTGACTCTCCCTCTTAGTAGCCTGAAGCAGCAGCGGGGACAGCGATCGGGCTGGGAGATAAGGCTGTTTGTTTACAAACAGCTCCTGCCCATGTGCTGATCAGAAGGTTGCTACCTTGTAAAGAAGGTTCTTCGAGATGGCTCCCAACATTCTCACAACTGGGTTGTGCACGCAGGAGCCAGTCACGACTCACTCCACTGGACTCTCGTGGAGAGC
>QEPC01003117.1:2305554-2332057 GCA_003113815.1 Sphenodon punctatus
TCATTTATGCATGTTGCAGGGCTGTATTGGTGCCCTATACAGCCCTGCAACATGCATAAATGACCACCAAGTGTGGTTAAAGTCTGGTTAGCATCATGTCTGTTTTCACCAAGAGAGTTGTCCTACTGGAGTCCCATCCACTTACTGGATGCGATGCTAGTAGGAAAATCTCTGTCTCCAAGTGGCAGGGTTGTACTCAGCAGAAAGGAGTTCCCCAGTGTAAATGAATGTTCTGCCCATCACATCTTAATGCTGAAAACTCTTTGTTGCTGGATTTTTGGAGGCTCCACCTACAGTGTACAAGCCAGCCATAAGGTTCCATGCAGCGCTTAGATGGACGCCAGGGATGGGCAGGCCCCTCCCTCTCCCTTAAGCCCCACCCCTTCCTTAAGCTCCGCCCACTTCAGGTTTTTGGAGCAAAGCATGCGCGCACATTAGGGGCCCATAACTAAGGCTTGAACCCGGGCCCTTCTCAACCTTGCTACGTCTGGGGGCGGGATACTAGGAAGGGGGTGGGGTTGGAGGGCAGAGCGTGGCGGGGAAGAACACCTGCCTACGTATTAGGTTTGTTGGGCTAAACTAGTCAGTGGGGTCTGAGTGGGGGATGCCTGCATGCACAAATAATACCTGATTCAGAACTTGAAGAATAATAAAAAGAATGACAACATGGGTAGTGTACAGTGGAATGATCCCATTCTTTAAATTTTCTGGTCTGCCTTACGTGACTCAATGCAGCCTCTGTGCAAGCTAGAAGTCACTGGGATTGTTGAAAATCAGACCCAAAGTGACTGCTGCAGCAAGTGCTACTACCTTCCTGGGCTCTTATTCAAAAAGGGCCAGGGCCACGGCAACATAGTGCAGGAGACCCCCTTTGCTCCACCTCCGGCCCCTTCCTCTCCTGGGAAAAAAATGTATCTCCCCTAGATAACCCAGGCAAATAGGGGTGCCTCCCAGAACTCAGTGATGCTGCAGCGAGAGGCCACACCTTTGCAAAATAGGATAGGGCCTGTTTCTGCTGTGCCAGCCAGAGAATTGGGAAGAGCAAATGCTTCATCCATTCCAACAGTGTCAGAGCAGCTATGCTTCTCCCGTATTCCCAGAGGCATTGTACCGTCCTCAAGCACAATGCTGCCAAGTGCATTGGAGCAACATGCCCTGCAGAGGACTCGGTGGCTTACAGCCATATCTGTAATGATTGATGTCACAGAAATGTGAAGCTAGGTATGTTTTCACATGTATATCTGTGCTGACATTAATATTTCAGTGATTGTTCTGGCACTCCCTTTCTTTTAAAGGCAAGCAACTAAAAGCAGAATGTTCTGACTAATTATTCTTTTGCTGTTGTCTTTTGGAGGAAAAATAGCTATTAAACATTTTAGGTACCTTACTAACTAAATACACATCTCTGACAGCAGAAGGCTGCATAGAAAATGGAAATGGTACCAAAAAAATAAGCAAAATGGAAAGAATCTGATCGTACCTCATTTAAAGTACTCTCTTCCACACCAGATGGTCTGTTTGGGAAGGCTTGCCTTTGGGAAAATAGATGCCTGAACTAAGGAGAAATATAAACCACTGTTTAATTATTCACGTTTGTTTGTCTCAAGTCAACAAACAAACAAAGTTTGTGTCAAGTCAAATGTATTGTTGACCCCACATTTTTAATATGCTTATATTAGTGGGGGGTTGGAGGGAGGAGGTTTATTTGCTGCTTTGTATACCTGGTGACCAAATGTGACAGCAAAGTGTATATTCAAGCCGCTAGCACGGAGAATAAATAAAATACAGGATAATTTCAAGAAAGAAAAGCTCTAGGCAGTGGGTTATTTTATATCTTAAAGGCATCATAGCACCTTGCACTTACATAGTACTTTTCATTTGAAGACTGCAGACCACTTTATAAGCTGAGTGAAGGCTCAGGTGTAAGAAGAAGAAAGAAAACAGGGAAATATTTTCTGTAGTGGGGTGGGGAGGATGCAAGAATAGAAATAAAAGCACAGTGTAATAAAGTTTGGGGGATAAAATAGGGAAGGTACTGGGATCTAGTGGCGTTTAAAAAGGCCCTTCGGGTGGGGCACTCAGCTTTATTTCTGCCTGCTTTGCCCCTGAATTGCTGTGTGATTAGTGGTGGCCTTTGTTGCCAGCTGCGTTGCTTGCTTGTTGTATTTTGTTAAGCAAAAAGGTCTACAGAAAACAAGCAGGCCTGGGAAAAGATGTCCGAGGTGATGGTGCAGTTTATAGCAAACTTTATTTGGAGATGGTGACAAGCTTGAGCTGGTCTAAACTAGTACCTTTACAGTGAAAGTGGTTCCTCGCATCTTGTTGTTCAGGCTGAGGTTGCTGTCTTATAGGTGAAGCAAAACAAGCGACATACCCAGCTATGGTCTTTCAAAATAAGATTAGGTAAAATTTGCACTGCTGCTTGGTCAGCTGCTAAAAGGCACATGATTTGGGGAGCACTATGGGAAATTATTAACTTTCCTTACGCAAGCTTCCTTCACCAAGGAGGAATATATAATTGCTTTCATCATTTTATAGTATATTGTTGGATCCCTAAGGCCAAGCCAGTAACCTTGTCCCCTGGGGGAAAGACAACGAATTCCAGACACAAGGGTGAATGCCAAAACCAATAGTTTTATTTCCTAGACTGACACCAGCTACAGATAAGTATCAACCGAGGGGTCTCCAAACAACTTACAAAGGAAAGAGTTGCTGGGGTCGAAACTGGTGACTCCTTATATAGGATTTAAGACAAAGAACCATAAAGATCATAGATGATTGGTCAGAAACAAATGGTTACATCGTACATGCATATCAATCAGAGATGATTGGTTAGAAACCAAATGGTCCATCATTCATATATATTAATAAAATGTCTCCTTTTTCAAGACAGTCAGTTCTTACCACTGTACCCAATGTATCCAAACAAGCAGCTCTGTTTTGGGTCTTAGCACAAGGCCACTTACTGTTTCACAACATTCACTTCTTAAGTTTGGAGTTTCAGCTGGGCCTGGCAGGAAGTGAGAGAATCATACTATTGCTCTCTAGCTAATCCAGGATGGATCCTGGTTTGATTCTGTGGCCAGGCCCAAGATAGAGAAATGGAGGCTTTACGCCTATATATTGACACCTTTTGTTCTTCTTCTTTTCTATTACTTGAGGGAAAATTGAGATAGAATAAAAAAGTTTGTTGTTTCTGGTCATTCCTCCTCCTACAGCAAAGCCCTGGGTATTCTCCTACCTCCTCCATACTGGCCACTGACAGCCCTTAACCACCAGCGCATAAGGACAATTAGCACAGTGGTGATGGCCTGAATTACCATTAACATTTTTGAGAGAGTGCATATTCAAGTTCAATATCAGGAAGAAAAACATGGCTGCCAAGGTGCGTCACATACTGTGGAGTAGGGATGAGTGAACAGAACGCAGTTCGGATGTTCGGACATTCGGTTCGAAACCTGAGTTCGGGTTCGGTTGTTCAGTTTGGCGGAGTTCAGTTCAGCCGAACTTGGCCAAACACTCGAAAATAGCGCTATCGATACCGATACCAAATTTGAAGATTTTTTTTCAGTATCATTTGACCCTGAAACCACCCCTGGTCTCCACCCCTGGTGCCAGGAAGTCTTCTCCTCAGCTCCCTCCCCCTTCCAGTCACATTTTTCCCACCCCCGAACTCAACCAAACTTTTCCGAACTGTTCAGAAGTTCGAACATTCGGTTTGGACGTCCGAACAGACCAAGTTTGGGCCGAACTCCAAACATCCGAACCGCGTTCACCCATCCCTACTGTGGAGGGATGGAGAAACCCTCTGTGTCTCGTGGGCACTGCTGCTGTTGTATTAGCTTCATGGAGAACCCCAGAGCGCATACCATGTTTTTAATCCTTACTGTCCTTTGGACTGTGGTCTTATGTAAGACACACAGTCTGGCTGCCTCCTGATGCAGTTCCTTCTAAGGCAAAGCACTCACAGATCCAGCCATGTTTTGTACAGCAGGCTGAATTTATAACTTGTTTACTAGACAAAACTCTTTCAGGCATTGCCTCCCATCTAGGGACAGATGCTCAATTTTGTTACCGAATTATCTTGTGCTATAATTCCATCCAACTTAGTGATATTCAACATGTCTGGGGTTACCCCAGTTGTCCCCACTTTTTCCAAGTGGTGGATCAGCTGTGTGCTGTTGAGAAAGCGGAGTTCATTACGAAACGAGGATGCCAGATTGGCAGCCGCCAAAGAAGAAGCCATGTAGCAAGAGCTAATATACTACAAATAGCCCATGGCAGTGATGAGGGAGGAGGAAACAGTGAGCAGGACATCATTATTTATACCATTAAGCAAAACGGTTACACAAGAACTGAGTCCCCCAAAATCAGCAGAGTTCCAGAGAGAAAAGCCAAGGCCAGAGCCCCCGAAGTTGGCAGAGACTGTGTTCCTATTCAGCCGGGACTGTTTAGGATGCACAAAAGCAGAGCAGAGCTGCACATTTTCTTACAGGGAGATGGCAGTGGCAATTTCCTGGAAAGTCCAAGATAGCATAAAACACACAGAGTGGAATAATTATGTTAGCCCATCCGAGGGAATGGGGCAAAGATGGATGCTACAACAGAGCATTTCAGTGTTTAAAAGGCAACAATATACATAATATGTCTTGCAACAACTAACCATTATCATTTTGTATATTAGAAACAACTACAAACTCAGTTTACAAAACATTTACTTGGGAGAAAAACAACTCCCATGGGCAAAATAAAACTTCTGAGCAGGCATCACAATTGAGGTTGAAACCAGATCGCACATAAAAAACATTAAAAAACATTTCCCTTACCCCATACAGTCCACAACCAGAGAGACACAACTAACAGGGCAGCAGACAAAAATAACAGATAAGGACAGTTAGTCCTTGCAGGTTCTGGAGCGTTGTTAAGAAAAGCTGGCCAGTGCCTTTTACAAAGCACTCTTCAGCAATATTAAACTGAAAATTCCTGGAGCCCTTCCAGGTTAACATCATGAAGATGTAACGATGAGGACAAATGGAATTATAATGACTGTGCATAGTGGCCGGAGTGGACAGAGGAAAAAACACACTGGGAGATGAAGCAACACCAGACACAGCAGAGTCCAGCTTGAATGAGGTGTTTGAAGAGCTCGTGGAATTTGTGCAGCAGGAGCTGAGCAACAGGTTGGCGGAACAATCTGTGGCAGCTGCTGGCCCTGGACATGACGACCCCCCCCCCCCGCCCCCCGGATTGTGGTGTATTGACAGGATTGAATATGCCGATGAGCCAGGAGTCAAGGTAGACTGCATGGGAAATAAAACAAAGCAAGGCTTCCTGGGGCAGGGACCAAGATAGGTAATCGAACCAAACCAATACATTTGAAGTGTACAAGGATGAGGACCCCCACTAGCAATAATGCTAGCACTTTTATTCTTTTACACTCCTAACCCGATTTTGGTTCAAACTAGCTTAAAATCAGACCAAAACTTATGTACATGCTTTATTCTTTTGAACAACGGGCACAGAGAAATGTGAAAGCATTCTGTTTTGCTGTGCAACACATTCTCCCAAACCTTCAACGTAACATTGCAATGAGGGCAGATACAGGCACTTCCATTTTTTAAACTACCTAGTGACACAGACTGCCACCTCCGCATACCTTCTTGACATGCTAAAAACCATTGGAAACCACTGCTGGATTGCCTCACTTTGCCTTGTATAATGATGAAAACAATTACCACGATTCAGAGCAGTGAGAAATATTTTAAACTTGAAACCCAAATTTGCAAAAAGTAATGAACACATACACAAACACACGCAGAGTTCCCACGAAGGGCAGAGATCCTTCAGGATGAGCCCGAGCCCGGGAGTAGATTAAACAACCCACCGCCAATTACACAAAAAGTTTTTGCCTCGCATGGACAAGGCTTACTAATCCTGATAATGATGTTGCTAGTATATTTTAGACAGTCATTAGGGAAAGCCTGAGAAAGGGGGGAAAGCAATGTTTGGACGGGAACTAAAAATGTGCATGAGCTGTGTAGCCCAGGCAGGCACTTCATATTTATTATTGGGGAAGGCACTTAGCCAGCCCCCAAGTGTTATGCTTGGGTGAAGTTCTGATTTTAAAAGTTGCATCACAGAGAAGTTTGCAGAGGGGTGGCCACAGCTGTCTTTGAGAATGGGGGGGAGAGACGAAAGGTGTCTGGGAATGCAAGGGTCAAGCATATTTAACAATTGCTGCTTCCCAGAGGTTGGGGGAAAGGATCTCACCTCAGTCCCCTGTGAGGAGTTGTCTCTATGGATTACCTAAGTGGTTTCCCCCAATTTTTCTAGTAGTGAATGATCGCAGCTCAGGATCTTTTCCCGTAAAAGTAAACGTCTCAGTCTGTTAGCACGAGCCAGCGTGGCAGACTGGACTCTTTTATGATTGCTGCCGTGGGGACACAGTCAGTTTAAGAGAGTTCAGGCCACTTAGCATTGCACTCTTTCTTGTCTGTGAATAGCTAGCAAAAATTTAGTTTCATTTAAGTTAATCTTGAAGATCCTTTTTCTACTGCTCCAAGCTAGTGCAAGCAATGCTCTTCTACAGAGAAGTCTGATTGGCTGACACTGCATGAACTTTGTATAATTCCTTATCGCCTTCCAGATCCTCAGTTTGTCTGACAAACAGTTTGGAAGTGTGCTTTTGTTTTGGCAAGTGTCATGGTGGTGTTACAGCCAGCGTCTCACATCCAGCTGGTTTGCTCTGAGGGCCGTCCCCTTGCCCAACAGGAGCCCCCAGCTCTTGCATCCCAGGGTCTCTCCTCCAAGAGCCGGATGTTCTGGGCTCCCTGCCTCCTTCCTAATAGACACTTGTTGTTCCTGAGTGTGTTCTTGCTCTTGAGCAAGCCCCCACAGCTGCTACCGCTATTGCTGCTTGCGAGAGGACTGTTGAGGGAGAAGGCCATTAACAGCTCATATCATTTAAATACAATGAAGGGAAAATAGCAGGTATAGGTGAAAACAGCAGCCTGTCTGCTACTTTTACACTAGCTTATGAAGCCCAAATCTTTATTGAGTAAATTGGTTTTGGTATCCAATTGTTATGAATTTCAGTTCCCAGGCCTGTCTTTCCAAGGAGTTGTACAGGTTGGCGTAACACCTTGGAAAAGCAATGGCATAGCTATCATAGGGACAGGTGGTGCCGCTGCACTACCACAAGCCTAGGGAGCCCTGTGTTCCCTGATGCAGCTGCATCCCCTGCTGTCTGGAGGTGAGCCCCGCCCCATCCCACCTTCTGCACCAGGACGCATTCCAGCCTAGCTAGGCCTCTAGGGACAAGGAAGAGGTTAGAAAAAGGGTGGTCATCCTGGGAGAAGGGAACACCTACAGATGATTCAATGGGCATTTTCAGACAAGACACTCTCCACGCACCCACTATACATGTTACAGGGCCCCCATAGGGCAACACTGCAGCCCTGCAACATGTATAGTGGATGCATGGAGAGTGTCTTGTCTGAAAATGCTCCATTTCCTGGTCCATAAACTTTTCTGTGCAAGCTCATTTGTGTTCGTAAGGATTGTTTGGTTTCACCAGCAAAGTTCCCACTAAGGTAATTATTAATCCCTCCAATAAAAGAGATCACATAAGTTGTTTGATCTCCCTCTCTTACATTTGGGACCAACATGGCAAGCATGTTCTGTCTACCTTGCAGCTCTGTGTAACCGAACACAGAAGTAGGTCAATGTCCATTGTGCACCTGCTCTCCTAAGAACTGAAGGCAATGCGCATTGCGCAAGCTGATTGAGTTACATCCACTCCTTACAGGACAGTAAGAACTCTTTCCTGAGTAGTGAAGCAGGGGTATGGTAAGCGGAGAAAAGCCAGTAGCAGAGCATCCTTCATCCAAACACCAGATGTTTGTGTCTTTGCTTTAGGATCATGCATACTGTTGCGTCATCACCATATCATGGGATCCATCACTGGGCTGTGGAGAAGTTAATGGACAAAATACAGTGCAGTTATCCTAATATCAGTCGGTGCAAAGCTTGGCTCAGTGTGTCACCTGTTGCCACTGTCAAAACACAGTTTCTGATATTAGTTTAATCCTCGAGGTGTTAGAGAAGGAAAATAACTGTCTGGTGTGAGGTGACTGATGTGCTGTCTTGGGAGGGACAGACGCCACCTCAGCTCAGGCATAACTTGAAAGCTCAGTACTACAAATACCCTCACGAAGCAAAGAAGCAGATATCTAACAGAGTGGTCCTGGAAATAGCTTCTTACCCTCTACAACACGTGCATCCCTGTGTCACTAACCAATCAACAAGAAAAACTTTAACACTGACAAATGCTCAGTGCAATTCAGATGTAGATCACAGGCCCATATGGCAGGGAGAGGACGTGAAAAGAACCTTCCTTCCTTCACAGGACAGATTTGAGTTCCACTTGATAAACAGCACCACATTTATTTTATTCATTTTATCACTAACCTTGTCCAGCTCTTATTTTGTCTGCTTCACATTGTTCCATCCTGGACAAAAAGACACCCCCATTTTCTGACCAACGTACAGGCTTGGAGCATAAAGTACTTTACAAATGGGGTCAGCATCATTAGTCCTCTATTACAGATCGGGAGCTGGATTTACAATGGATAAATAACTTGACCAAGGTCATAAAAGTCAGTGAAGACCTGGGAATAGCTCACTGATCTCTTGACACTGCCTCCTTGGCATTCAGAACTGGTCAAAATTTCGCCCACATGTGTTCTGTGCACTTTCTGTCTCGGCAGCATCAATATAACACAAAGACGTTATCTGTCCCAATGGATTGTTAAATGTTTGTTTGCCAGTCCCATGTAAAAAGTGCACGTCA
The DNA here is from genome assembly GCA_003113815.1 of Sphenodon punctatus. Taxonomy (NCBI): domain Eukaryota; kingdom Metazoa; phylum Chordata; class Lepidosauria; order Sphenodontia; family Sphenodontidae; genus Sphenodon; species Sphenodon punctatus. The sequence goes on from QEPC01003117.1 coordinate 2,314,406, forward strand.
CTTTTCCACATCTTGGGGACTTTTCAGATGTGATGGGGCGGCTTCAAAAACAACCCAGAGATTCCCCGCCGGGATCACCCAGGCACGGCAAACAGACGTGCCGGGGATCCCGGAGGGGAGGGCGGGGCCACGCGGCGCAACGTGCGGCCGCACGGCCCCTCCCCCTCCACGCTGCCTCGCTGCCCGCCCTCTGGGGAGACGGGCGGGCGGCGAGGCCAATGCCGCTGCAGCGTCTGGCCGAGTTCACCACGGCTCGGAATCCCACCGGGGATTCCAGGCCGTGATAGCCGACCAGACGTTACTTTTTATTGATGCCCGCCTGGAATCACTTTCACCACGCTTCCGGGGATTCTTGCGCCGGGAGCCTGGGAAGCGTGGTTGAAATTGACCCCATGTGGGCATTCAGCATGGCAAACATCTGGCGGCCGCCGAACAGACGTGCAGGGCACAGTGACCACAGGTGGGTATTCACTGTGGTTCACTGTGATCTCGTCACGTCTGAAAATGCCCTTTGTCAAATCCCAGCATTGACATTTTAATTTTCGTTGTAATTATACCATCATATTTGCTGAGTGAACATGCTTAACCTTTGTTGACCATTTGAAATTTGAAATTAACACAGTAATTATATTTCACAGGCCATCGCCTGACAGAAAATTGCACTTCACTTGTGAATTTGCATGCTCTGAAATAGGTCAGTGAAGCAGATGGGTTTCAAAGAAGCAAAACAAATGTGGGTTGGTTTTCTTTTGTTTTGTTTATTTAATTAAGCTCATTTTGACTGTGCAAATGCTGAAACCAGGTCAGGTGAGTGAGTGCAGCTGAATGAATAGTCAGGGGCAATGCTGGAGTTTTTCCTCGGGGATGCCTTATTTTTCCAGTATCATCCAAAGTGTGCTGAGAAGTGCCAGCTTATTACACACCGTTTCAGAAGTGGAAATCCTCTATCACTGAGGCAGCAGATGAGCCTGACATCTGAGTCGGGATGGAGCAGGAACAACGCTTGCTCTGTAGCCAAATATATGTAGGGCTAGCTACCAGCAGTTCTGTTCAGGGAGTGTTCTGACGTGCTGAATGTTTCTTCAGGGGAAGCCATCCTAGCTTGGACTTTTCCCCAGGACTGGCTTTACCACTGTAGGCAAAATATGAAAATGCGTAGCATCCCCTCCTGCCTCCACATCCCTCCAACTGAGGCTGTGGGAGGAAATGCTCCTGATGGCTGGAATGAATGATCAACAGGGAAGTGGGGGGAGCACTCCCCACAGTGCAAATGCTGAGCTGGATGCCTGCACTGTCGCTGGGGGAGGAAGTGCTCCTGTCTGTGTACCAAGTAGTCAGTTGTATGGTGAGGAACAAGCAGCACTCCTACCCAGAGATGTTCTTAGGGTGAAGGAAATGGATCAGTTGCCTCTGGCCTCATGTTTCTTATGTCTATTACTGCTGCTTCAGGTGGGACACCGATGGTGGTGATCTCACACCTCTACTGATGTTGGAACTACTACTGCCGCCGCCACTGCTGCCACCACCACCAAGACTACCACTCCCATCAGCGGCAGCAGCAGCAGCAAGGGACCCCGCATTTTATTTTTACCCCACATCTTGCAAATTCTAAGGCTGGCCCAGCCCCCACCTCAAGAAAAGCCTTCAGTGGTAAATGTGAGAGGGCAGCCAAATGAACCTCCCTTCTCTGAGGAGCCTGCATACTAGGTGGTGTCAGGGTATGGAGGGGTTGGGGCCTGCAGGGACAGTGGAGGAGGGGGTGGGGGATGGCCCGGGGTGCCTGGGAGGTCACACTCCCCACACCCCCAGTACCTGTGTCAATAGAGCCTTCCCCTGCTTGCAGTCTGCTAGGCCAGCAATTACCGGATGAGAGACAGCTGCAGCACTCTGAACGCCTGCAGCTGAAGCAAGGGCTGGGTCTGAAGCAAGGCACATAAAAGGAGGGCCATTGGGGCTCTCTCCAGTCTCCTTGCTGGTGATCAGAGCTTCTTGGTTTCTGTGATCTGGCCCATGTGTTGGTATTTGGCGAACCTGTGGTTTGCTAGAATCCCTCCCTGTTTCCATGTGACGAGTGTAGGGAGTGGTGTGTGCTTCCGTCTCCCTTGTGTTGATATACCTTTAAGAGCTTCATGTACAAGAGGTTACATTTGCCTGGGATTTTGGAGGGAAGGAGTCAGAGGAGGCGGGGCAGACAGGGCAAGAAGGAGGAAGGGCAGAATGGAGACAGGAATAAAAGGAAGCTTGTTTGTGAGACTGTGGGTATTTTCAGACGTGATGAGATCACGCGCAACCACAGTGGATTCCCACGGGGCGAGAAAGGTCTCGTCACGTCTGAAGGAGATGTTCACCCCCATCAATCACAGCGGGGAATCACATTCACCATGCAATCAGCGGAACCGGCGAGGCCAGCCCCGATCGCGTGGTGAATGCGATTCCCCACCGTGATGAAGGGGCCTGTCCCGTCTGGAAAGCTACCACGGCCCGGAATCCGCGGTGGGATTCTGGGCCGTGGTCAATTCGGGCGGGCGCTACGGCTGCATTGGCCGCAGTGCCCGTCTCCCCAGAGGATGGGCGGTGAGGGAGCGTTGGGGGGGCAGGGTTGTGCGGCCACACGTTGTGCCGCGCGGGCCCTCCCCGATTCCCCGCTGGGATCAGCCGGCACGTCTGTTGGACGTACCAGTGTGATCCCAGCAGGGAATCCCCGTGGTGATTCCGTGCCAGGGCGACTAGCGCCCCGTCACGTCTGAAATCACCCTGTCTCCTTTGTCTTCTTGAGAATAACAAATGGTACCAGGAGTGGGGTGCAAAGAAAGATAGAAGAATGGAGCATCTGAGAATTCCAGAGGAATTAAAGCTGTCAGGCAATGCCGCAGAAAGCTGGAAGACATTCAAACAGAGCTTCACCATATACATGCTGGCTAGTGGAGCCACAAAAAAGGAAGATCCACTCAAGGTAGCTATTTTTTAAAATATAGCAGGACCGGAAGCTCTGTCACTGTATTACAGCTTTCAGAAGCAGAACAAAAAAGCTACGAGACAGTACTTAAAAAGTTTGAAGAATACTGCATCCCTAAGCAAAATGAAACATTTGAAAGGTATAACTTACATACGAGAAAGCAGAATGAGAGTGAGACAGTAGAAGAGTTTGTCAAAGATCTCAGACTGCTAAGCTAAACATGCAACTTCGGAGAACTAAAAGAATCCATAATCAGGGGCCAAATTGTACTGGGCATCAGGGACACAAGTCTGAGAAAAAGACTGCTGGAAGACCCTGAGCTCAGTTTGGAAAAGGCAATTACAGTTTGCCAAGCAGCAGAAATTACAAAAGCTAGGATGCAGAAACTTGAGAACAAAACAGAACATGCTGATCTAGAGAGAATGACAAGAATGCAGAAACCCAATCCCAATGCACCGTACAAGCAATACAGAGGGGAAAATACACACCGAAACAGGACAGCAGAGACCAAAACCAGCAGCTTGAAGAAACCAACATCCACTGCAGGTGTTGTGGGGATTATCACAAATACATGCAATGCCCAGCATTTGGAAAGCAATGCTGCGAACAAGTGCAAGAGATTAAATCACTTTGCAAGAGTTTGCAAAACAGAACAAAAGGCACAACACAGGAAACAGCAGGTACATGCTTTATGCAGTGAGGAAGAATTCTTCATTGGCTTGATGCAGGAAGAAATCAACTCCCCTGAGGACTGGACAGTCACTTTGGAAGCCAATGGATTAATGGCAACTTTTAAATTAGATACAGGGGCACAGGTGAACGTGGTACCTGAACATGTAATTGCGAAAATGGAAACTAAACCAGTATACTATAAGAATAAGAAAGTGAAACTTAGAGCATATAATGGGGATATTATTGAAACCAAGGGTGTTTGTGCATTAGATGTTAAACACAAGGGTAAAATGGTAAACGTGCAATTTGTAACAGTCCCAGGAAAACTAGTGCCTATCATAGAGCTCAGAAGATGCAAAACTGAATTTAATGCAAAGAATAGATGGCATTGAAGGATTTGAAAGCAGAAGCATAGATGAAGAATTTTATGATGTGTTCCAAGGCATAGGGAAACTAGCAACTGAGTACAAGATAGAGCTGAGAGAACCAAATACTCCCACAATACATGCCCCAAGAAATGTCCGCCTCAAATTGAGAGAGAAACTCAAAGAGGGATTAGATAGACTAGTCACAATGGACATAATAGAAAAAGTAGAGCATCCCACTGCGTGGGTTCATTCACTAGTCATAGTAGAGAAAAAAGATGGTTCCTTGAGATTGTGCCTGGACCCCAAACAAATGAACAAGTACATAAAAAGGGAACACTTTCCAATTCCTACCAGGGAAGAGGTTTTCAGCAACATGGCAGAAGCTAAATATTTTTCCACGCTGGATGCTTCCTCAGGATTTTGGCAAGTTCCCCTGGAAAAGAACAGTACTAAATTATGCACCTTTAACACACCCTTTGGAAGGTATTGTTTTCGTCAGCTCCCTTTTGGTTTAAGTTTTGCATCTGAAATCTTTCACAGAAAGGTGCAACAAATTTTCAAAGATCTTGATGGGACTATGGTTTATATTGATGATATCCTAATATGGGGGGAAAACATGGCAGAGCATGACTTGAGATTAAGAAAGGCTCTTGAAAGAGCACGTGTGGCTGGTTTAAAGTTGAACAAATAAAAATGCAAATTTAAAGTTCAAGAAATAACTTATCTTGGAGAAAGGCTCGCTGAGCACGGGGTGCAAATTGATCCAGGAAGGGTCAAAGCCATAATTAACATGACACGCCCCCATAGATAAGGGAGGAGTGCAGAGGTTCATGGGGATAATAAATTTTATAGGGAAGTACATCCCTAACCATGCAGAGCAGGCAAAAAACTCAGTGGCAATGGGAACATGAACATGCAAATGAATTTGCAAACTTAAAGAAAATCATAATGATGGCTCCTGTCTTAAGATACTATGACCCAAAGAAACCCATAAAACTGTCCACAGACACATCTAAAGAAGGTATTGGAGCAACATTGCTTCAAACACATGGGGATAGCTGGAGACCAGTAGCCTATGCCTCCAGAGCACTATCTAAATCAGTGCATCTATATGCACAAATTGAAAAAGAAAGTCTAGCTTTAGTATATGGTTGTAAGAAATTTCACATATTCATCTATGGGAACCAAACAATAGCTGAAACGGATCACAAACCTCTGGTAAGCATAGCAAAGAAAGGATTATCAGACATGCCACCCAGATTACAGAGGCTATCCTTTCAATTGCAAATGTATGAGTTAGAAATCCAGTACGCACCAGGAAAACATCTAGTAGTGGCAGATACCTTGTCCAGAGCCTATGACCCTACAGAAGATGACACAATTCCAGACTCAGACATAGTACACGTAAACTTAATCAAAAGAACAATCCCAGTCACAGACAAAATGTGGACATTGTTTGCAGAAGCAACCCAGATTCTTAATCTTGGGTTCCTTTTTACACAGACATTTACAACTTGGAATAATCATAAATCCAGGATCAAAGTGTACAATGGTTAATACAGGTTTAGACTAACACTGATGACTGAAAAATCCCATGGTGCTTTGCTGCTGAATTCCATCACCTTCTTCTGCTATGATTTCCGTCCCACTTTAGAGATGTCTTTGAATGATCCCATGGCTAATCTATGCACCAGGTTTGGGGGAAGAGAAATAAAAATGCTGATTTGATTTCCTGGCCGGAGTCCCAGAAAGTGCTGATTACTATAAAGACGTTCCTGGATAGAGAGGATGGGCATTTTCACACAAACCCACCCACCACCCACCCACTATACATGTTACAGGGAACCCATAGGGCAGCCCTGCAACATGTATAGTGGGGGTGGGGAGGGAGTGTCTTATCTGAAAATGCCTGATGTTTGCTCTATCTACTAATTTCTATGCTCAATCTGGATTTACATGCACATTAACCCAGGTTTAATTGAGCCCGGGTTAAATATATCCTTGAAAATGGGGATGAAATAAACCCGAGTTCAACCTTAACATGGATATTTTAAACTAGGATTAGATTTTTACATGGACATTTAAACCCGGGTTGAGAGACGTTATTTTGGATTTAGCATCTGTGTGAAAACAGCCTCTGTGTCTACTTGTAGACTGGAACCATAGTTCTCAGACCAATCATCTCAGTGAAAGGCCAATGACAATACTTCAGATAGCAAAAGTCTTAACTATTTCAGTCCTCATGTAAGAAAGAGGTGGGAGGGTTGCAGATCAGCACCACTTGTGAATCCTGTCCTATTTTGTGATACAAATAGATGGCACGCGGAAGATACCATATCATATTTTCCCTTATTAAAATGTAATCAGCACCTAGGACCTCAGAAGATCCCATGGTCATGCTGCAGGCAGCCCCATCAAGCAGGCGCTGCTCTCAAGTAGTCCAGTGCAAAAGCACATCTTCATAGTTTAAATGTTTTCTCAGTTTATAGTGAAAAGAGACTCTGAAGAGATGTTTGTTTTAGGATTTGTTCTCATGAGCAAGGATAGTGGCTCCAACCACCTCCTTCCACTTCCATTATTCACATGACTAGAGAGAGCAAGGAGTTAAATCAGAGGTCAGAATCTGGCCCCATGAGCCAAATCTAGCCTGCAGTTGCTTTTCATTTGGTCCCTTTCCAGTTCTTGGATCTGGCCTATGGATCCAGCACTGAAAGTGAGTTCAGGGGAAAGGATTGGAGATGAGGGCATGCACTGTATTGATTTTCAAAGTGGCCCACATGAGGGAAAAGCCTGACCTCTTTTGTTTGGAAACTTTCAAGGAGCTGTCCACGGGAGGTGGAGGCCAATAACCAGCAGTCTGCAATAACTCACAGTGAGACAGAGATACTGAAAGGGAAAAACAAAAGGAGGAAATAATGAGGGTTATGAAATAGTAGAGGACTGGTAGGAATGAAACTCATCCGGTCTATGAGCATACTCCATGAAGTTGGAGCCTTCCTCCCCACTTTAACCCTGCTTCTTTGTACCTCCCTTTGGTCTCCCTTTGAACTCTCTCTGCTCGTAGGAACAAAGGAAAAACTAAAATGAGTTAGGAGGTATCCTTTCAAAAAGCACTCATGAGAACAAGACCTTGATGACTCACATGGATGGAGCTCTTTTTGTGGGTGGAGGTTAAAAGAGTATGACCACTTCCACTCCCTCCCCCATTCTGAACTGTACCCAAAGAGAAAGTACTACACCTCCAGGGAAAGTGTCTTAGCTTCTTCTTGCCCTTGGGTTGCAAAAGGAGAATGGACGGCCTTACCTCAGAGTAGTATTTTTTCTAGGATGTGATTGCCATGTTGGTTCCAAATATATGAGAGACGAGAGACAAAGTGTGAAAACAGACATGCACCTTAACTCGGTTTTAACACTGCTTTAAAATTTGTATGCATGTTGCTAAGCTGCATAGGGTGCCAATACACCCCTGCAACGTGCATAAGAAATGTTAAAGCAGAGTTATGTACATGTCTGTTTTCACCCAAAGCACTTAAGATGATACTTTGGTCCAATAAACGTTATCACAATAAAATGAGGGTAACAACAACACAAACTGCAGTAGCACAAAACCAAACCAACTAACAAAAAAGCTACTACATTCACAACTGAAAATGTATTAAAAAATTATATGTATAATTAACTGTAAAGTTAATGCAAAATTATTTATTAATAATTAATTAATAATTAATTAATAATTAATATGTAAGATTAATGCCACAAATGTATATGTCTTTATCTTATCTATAAATGAGGTGATACCTCCATACAATTTAAAAACAACAGCGTATAAAAACTTGTACATAAAAAATAATATATAAAGACAATTACCAGACCCTACGCGTTTCAGGTTATGCCTCAGGGGTATTGTTTAGATATATCTGTAATTCAAGCAAAAAACCCAATCTAATCAGAAAAGTTCATTATGATGGTACAGAGAATGTTCTTAGATGTCAATTATAGATTAACATAACATAACTTTTCATGAAATTGATCATGTATGTATAAACTACAAACTTTGATACATAATTTGGTATATTAAATAAGCAGAGATTGTTTATGACAAAATCCTTTATATTCTTATTCATAAGTGTCAACTGTAAATAATTATATATGATCATAGAACAACCACCCTAAATAAGTATGTTTTTTTGATATTAATGAAAAATTATTTATGTAAAGAACCAAAAGTTGCCTAATCTATTCCTGTAGATATGTTGTTATCTGCAGATGTTGCTTCAAATCTACTGATTTACCTTAAAACAAAAACTTTTTGAATGAACTATTTCAAGAAAAAAACAAGAAATAAATATGTATATGTATATAGAACAAGAATCTTCTGAAGATAATTGGTACTTACAATGGTGTCCCATTCAAAAAGAACCTGCAAGGTTCACAGATAAGGAGTTGCATACAATCTTGAATATTTCTAAAGGAGAGGCATATATTATCAACCAGATCTTCATGTATATTTGCTTCCCCACAAGAAGCTCTAAAGAATGAAACAAGGGGGATCCCATTGTGAGTGATAACCAACAGACACAGGAGCCCAGCCTAAATGAGAAGGAATACGATTTGATTGCAGCTAGAGACATGCATGGGGGTGAGGGGAGAGAGACCCACCAGGTCTTCTTTAAGAATAGGCTATTCAATTTTAGCAACCCACACACATATGGAAATTTGCTAAACAGACAGGAAAATATCTTTCCACACATATTATACCTGATGAAGGGAATCAGGTCATGAATAAGAACAAAGAAAGACTAAAGCCTGAATTGTGATTGGTCTAGCTTTAGAACACCTGGAGACACTTAGAGGAGTGACGATATATACTTCCTGAAATTCACAGTTCACAAGGTTTGCTAAGACAGTCAGTTCCTTGGAGTCTACAATACATAGATGAGCAGGCTTGTTAAGCTGCGAGAGAAGAAACTCATATAGCGTGTACTCCAGAAAGGTATATTTTGTATGTGGTTATTTTTGCTTAAATTATTTCTTGGAAACAGCTTGCAAACTTTCCAATGGGTCTTTGAGTTGAAGGGTCCTAGTTGTCTATGGGTATTCTAATAATTTTGATGTTAGCCTAGTGTGGTTCAGATTGTTGAACATTTGATTTCATAAGAGGAATTGTGGGGGTTAGGGCAGACACACAAATTGGGTTTGCCCTTTAAAGAATATGCTTTTGGTCGATGGGTATTTGTGTCATACATATTTTTTCCATGAAGCAGTTTGGTAGAGAGTGAGCAATTAGTTGGTTGTCTTTTCGATCAAAGGGAAGTAGGAATTTCATTCTTTAGAGCTTCTTGTGGGGAAGCAAAGCTTCCCCCTACACCTCTGCACTTATTGCCCTCCATACTCCAGCCCGTGCACTTCGCTCCTCCTCTGTCCCTTCTCTCACCCTTCCACGCCTTCCCTGCTCCCCTAAGCGCCTTCGTCCCTTCTCACTTGCTGCCCCCCATGCCTGGAACTCCCTCCCTGTCCACATCCGCCTTGCCCCCTCCCTTCATACCTTCAAATCTCTCCTTAAAACTCACCTCTTTCGCTCTGCTCTGTCTGACTCTTTATCCTGCTGAGCCACTATTCCTATACCTACGATCGGTTTACCCTTATCCTTGCAACATGGACCTGCCTGCTGTCATTCTCATCGTAACCAAGCCAAGTACGTGCACTTGAGACCTCGCATCTTCATGAATGTTAGACCCCTTGTCTCTCCCTCTGTTCCCCTTCCTATGTCTCTCCCCCAGCTCCTGTCGCTCAGATTGTAAGCCCTAGGGGCAGGGACCGTGTCTATTTTATTACTTTGTAAAGTGCCATGTACACTGCTGGCGCTATATAAATGTTTGTTAATAATAATAATAATAATATAATAAAAGCAAATAATTTATCATTAATATTAAAAGAAAATACTTATTTAGGGTGGTTGTCATATATAATTATTTAGAGTTGACACTTATGAATAAGAATATAAAGGATTTTGCCATAAACAATCTGTTTATTTACTATACCAAATTATGTATCAAAGCTTGCAGTTTATACATACATGATCAATTTCATGAAAAGTTATATTAATCTATAATTGACATCTAAGAACATTCTCTGTATCATCATAATGAACTTTTCTGACTAGATTGGTTTTTTTGCTTGAATTACAGATATATCTAAACAATACCCCTGAGGAAGGGTGCATAACCTGAAACGTGTAGGGTCTCATCATTGTCTTTATATATAATTTTTTATGTACAAGTTTTTATACATTGTTTTTAGATTGTATGGAGGTATTACCTCATTTATAGATAAGATAAAGACATATATACATTTGTGGCATTAAATAAATACATATAATTTTTAAATACATTTTCAGTTGTGAATATAGTAGCTTTTTTTTGTTAGCCAATAAAAGTTGTCCCCCAGGATATATTTCCATAGATCCACAGGGATTTAACATGCAGGGATTTAACATGCAGTAGAAGTGTTCAGATGTCATAAATTACCAGATGGTGCTTTCCTTGGGTTTTACCACATGAAGATTGTGATGTCTGAAAGTATCTTGGTTTTGTCTGTTTAGCCTGTAAGCCAAGGGCTCTCAAAATGTGGGTCATGACCATAATTAAGATTGTACCATCTGTTGATGGAGTCAGTCTTGACTGATATTAGCTATATCTTGATTGATATTAGCTATATTTTGGTTGGCCAGTCTTGTGACTTGGAGGGGATTGGGACACCTGTTATTGACGGGGTCCAGCCCCCTCTGGTCGATCAGGTTTGCAGTCTTAGTGTGTTTTTGGATCCCTCACTGCGCCTGGAATACCAGGGCGGTAGTGGCCAGGAGCGCTTTTCACTATCTCCATCTGGTGAGGAGGCTGCAGCCTTTTATTTCTGACTTGGATCTGGCCGCTGTCGTCCATGCTTGCATCACCTCGAGGCTAGACTACTGCAACACACTCTATATGGGGCTGCCCTTGATGACATTTCAAAAGTTGCAGCTGGTGCAGAATGTGGTGGATCAGCTCCCTTTGGGGATGAGTCACCAAGAGCACATCACACCGGTGCTCCGGAGTCTGCACTGGCCGCCTATAGCTTTCCAGGCATAATTCAAGGTGCTGGTTTTGACCTAAATGGTCTGGGTCTCATATATCTGAAAGACCGCCTCTCCTTCCATGTTCAATTGTGGCCCCTATTGTCAGCCAGCATTGCCCTTTTGCAGGTTCCATCTGTTACCCTTGTCCGTGGGATGGGGGTGCACAGGAGGGCTTTCTAGGTTGTTGCCCCAGTTTTGTCACACTCCCTTCTCCAGGAGGTTCAGTTGAGCCCAAGCCTAAGCATCTTCTAGAGGTGATGTAAAATGCTTTTATTTGAAAAAGCATTTGGTGGGTGGGGATAGGGGTTGGCTGGAGTCTTTTGGGGGGTAGGTTGTGGGGGACGGGGGAGTTTTGAGCAGAGGGTTGGAGTTTTTATTGTTTTAATTTTATTATTATTGTTTTATAAATTGTTTGTTTTATTTATTTATATTTACATGTATATCCCGCCCCCTCCCATCAACAGACGGCTTAGGGCGGCAAAATACATTTTAAAACCATAAAAACAATAAATACAATAAAAATATAAACAGAGAGGGAACCTAAAACCAACATAAATAAGGGTAAAACAGACTAAAAAAAACTCCTTCCCTACCCACTCCCTTCCCCAAAGGCCTGGGTGAACAGCCAGGTTTTACAGGTCCTTCAGAAGGCCAGAAGACTAGGGGTCAGGTGAGCTTCTTCCAGGAGGGAGTTCCACAGTCGTGGTGTGGCCACCGAGAATGCCCTCTCCATCGTGGCCCCCTGGTTAACGCGGAAATAAGAACTCCAACCCTCCGCTCAAAACTCCCTCCTCCCCAACAACCTACCCCAAAAAACCCTCCAGCCAACCCCTATCAGGTTCTGAACCTCCCCAGGTTCAGAGATTGGGAGCCAGTGGGGAGTGGATTAATGAGGGGGGCCATCACTCCCACTGCCCGACCCACCAACATCACCTCCGTCTTATCGGGATTCAGCTTCAGTCTGCTCCGCCGCATTTTTAACATTTATTTATTTAAAATTTATATCCCGCCCCTCCTGCCCACAGGGCAGCCTGGGGCAGCAAACAACATTCATTAAAATAATATAAAAATTTTAAAACAATTTAAAATACAATATGTGGGGAAAAGTCCCCATCCCTCCCCTACCCCTCACCTACCCCCTGACGGAACAGCCAGGTCTTACAGTGGCATCCAGTCAGCCACTGCCTCCAGGCATTGGGAAAGCACTGAGACTGCAGGGCCTGGGTCAGTTGAAAATGAGAGGTATACTTGGGTGTCATCAGCATATTGGTGGTAACACACACCAGACCATCTCACGACCTCCTCCAGGGGTTGCATATAGATGTTAAACAGTAATGGAGACAAAATAGAACCTTGCGGTACGCCACATGAGAGGTCCCAGGGGTTAGATGTTTCAGCCCCCAACACCAGCCGCTGGTTCCTTCCTGAGAGGAACAAGTGGAACCATCCAAGGACCATCCCATCCACTGCCCCAGGGACCACAGACGTCTTAACAATAACCCATGGTCCACTGCATCAAATGCAGCCACGAGATCTAACAGGACGAGTAATGTTGAACACCCTGAATGCATCTCTCGGTGGAGGTCGTCCACCTAGGCCACCAATGCAGTCTTAGTGCCATACCCTGGGCGAAACCTCGATTGAAAGGGGTCTAGAAAATTGATGTCATTCAGGTGACCCCGGAGCTTCTGTGCCACCACTACGCATGCAATAACCTTCCCTAAATAGGGAAGGTTAGAGACATGCCGGTAACTGGCAGGGGCATCAACATCCAAAGATGGTTTCTTTAACAGGGGCCGCACCACTGCCTCAAGGAGGCAGTTCGGCACCCTACCCTCCCGAACCACTACGGAAAGGGCAGCATATAAATATGAATAAAATAAATAAATATTTTGCATGTGTTCGCTGCTGTCTTCATAGAAGTAGAACTAAGTCTCAAAATGGAGTCACATGGGCACATTTTTGGGAGCCATGGCTGTAAGCTTTTGGGGATAGGAATGATCTCTTGCCATTAGAGTTCATACAAGCTTGTGGTAACCCCATGATAACCCATTGAAAATTCTCCAAGGGTGTTCTGAAATAAGGGACACCCATTAAGTTCTGTGGCGGTCTGGGTCCTGAAATAATGCACCTGCAAACCACCACTGCATCTTACCACTAGACTCTATCAATCGCCACCTGAACAGCTCTTCCTACAGGCCCTGGTACAGAAACAGTTATTGCTCGTCCATGCACAGCATCCAGTTGGACTACGCCTTTCTGGGTATTCAGTACAAGTGCATGCGATGCCAACTGGCTTGGAGCTTGCAAACTCCTGTTCCTTAATATCAAGACTTGCCTCAGTGGACAGATTTCCTGGCACTGCTACATGGCAGTACTTGAGGATGGTGCACTGGAAGCCACATTTTTTGGCTCATTGAAGCCATTCAAATGCCCTTGTTCTTAGTGCAATTCAACCTGATTTTCAAGCCGTTTTTCTCAATGGAGTACTTCAGAGGGGTTTGGAATGGATTGTGCTAAGTACTGGAGTCTATCCATAAGCCTCATCAGTACGGGTTTATTTTGTAGCTCTGGCATCTTGTGAATGGTCTTTTACCTTTTCAGGATTTGGCACGAAGAATTCTCTACTTAGTAAGCAGATATTCAGAGTAGCTTATTTCATTCAGAAAGACTTGGTACTTTTCCATAGCTAAAGTTTCAGGTTGTAGCTTCTCTGTTGTATCTTTTTAAACATCATCTAAAATATCTTCAAACTCTTGGGCATTTCTGGAATACCTCTGGGGCAGATGAGCTATCCAAGATTAATCTCTTGAATCAACAGTGTGCCTGATAAAAGGTGTAGTCAGTGTACAGTACACAGCTTCACACTTGCCTCATTCATCTGTATTTGTCAAAACAGTTGGTTTGTATCCAGCCCCAATAAAACAATTCCACACTCACTAGAGTGCAATTCTTCTCTTCTACGTAATGTTTAATGCTTCTTTTTCTTCAGTTTAAATCTTCCAGGCTTAGGAAGAGTCTGATTTCATTTTGCTTTGCTGCTGTTGCCACACTAGTCACTCAATCTGTGGACTCACTGTGCCTGGTAATCACATTCAGTCTTTTAATTCTCTCCAGTTCCAAGATGATTTTATCTTTTAATGCTGCTGACACTTTTTGGGGTGGATGAACAGCTGGATTAAAATTAAATTCCCTTAGACCTGCAGGAAGGACCAGACAAGCAAGGAGCATGGATAAACTGAGATATGAATTCAGTGTGAACAAACTGAGATACGTATTTAAAACTAAAGGTGCAATTCTGCAACTAGGTCTGTGTAGATTGACCTATGAGGAGCCCCACTGAAGTCTATGGTTGCAAGGATCTATCTATATGGAGTCCAAGTTTGTTACTGGCAGTTGGCATTTCTGATTCTACTGAATGAATGAATTTATTTGTACTGGCAGATAGCCATGACAACTGTACATAACACAAGATATACAAAAATACACAGTAATTAAACATGCCGATGAGAGAGTTTGCATGTGCTGGACGGGGTAGGAAGGTGAAGACCGAGCTCCGCTCCCACCCGAGTTAAAAAGCCAAAAAAAGAAGGAAAAAAAGGGAACAAAAGAAGCCTCCGGTAAAGGTATGACCAATAAAACTAAAAATAAGCAAAAAATGCTCCCAGGCAAATGCGCTGGAGAGATTTTGTCAGCGAAGGGAAGCGGCGGGGCCTGAGGAGCTGAGTGAAACCGCAGGCAGCGTGAAAAGAGCTCCAAAACGCCCCGAGGCAGGGGAATCACCGGCAATGCCCGAGAACGCTGATCAGATTGGGGAAAATGTCATTGAAGAGCAGAGAGCTTCCCCAGCAAGTCCAAGTGAAGGAATTTCCAGGAGGGACAGGGGGGAAGAAGCTGGAGCGGGACAAAGGGCTATGAGAGGCAAAAGGCATCCCCCTGCATTTGGTGAGAGGGGGCAGACCTCAGTCAGCAAGAGAAGGGTGCCAGAAATGCTGGAGGAGGAGGTAGACTCTGAGGACTCCAGCACAGATTCAGAACTACAAGGGACCCCAATAAAGAATTTAATATTACAAATGAGGAAAGAACTGTTGGGAGAGACAAAAAAAATAAAGGGGGCAATTGATGATTTACACAAAAAATTGGAGAACTTAACAAAAAGAACAGAGGTGGCAGAGGGAAGAATATCATCCCTCGAGGACCAGGCCTTGGAGACTGATGGTATATTAAAACAACTTAAAAGCCAAACAACAGCCTTAACCCAGAAATGTGAAGATTTAGAGAACCGTGCAAGAAGGGTAAACATGAGAATACACGGGGTTAAAGAAAGTAAAGGAGCAGAATGCATTAATGATATCATATGGTCAATAATCAGGGAAAACTTTCCAGACAAGGGGAACCTGCATAACTCAAGCATTGATAGGGCTCACAGAGTAGGACGCCCGAGACAGAGGGAATCGGAGCCCCCTCGCCCCATCATTGTGAAATTCACTTCATACAATATTAAGGAGCTGCTGCTGTAAGCAGCAAGAAATAAAAGGAAGCTGGTATATCAACAAAACCCAATTAGGATGTTACCAGACTATGCGGCACAGACAGTTAAAAAGAGAATGAGGTGGAACAAGTTTTTTGGAACAATGAATATACATTTTATAACCAAGCCTAGCATGCCTGTGTGTTTATTTGGCCTTGAGGGGTTCACTAAGGGGGTACCCTATCCAGATCTCCATTCTGTGGCATCTCCCCGCTGCACAGGGGACTAAGAGCATGGGAATATTCCAACATGAAACAGCTCGATGGACCAGGTGTGCTGTCCTTACATTTAAATTGAATTTATTTGGGATCACCACTTCCTCTAACCTACTACTTATTTGCGCTCCCCCCCCAACTAACCAGCTAAGCACCACTTCACTCTCAGGATAGAAAAGTTCTGACTTCAGCTGCCCCGTTGAATTCACTAGCTCCCTACTCCATAGTCTGGCCTCTGCTACTGCCCAATAAACCCCACTCACCTCCCCAAAATCACAAGACGGATGACCCCTATAATGACCATCATTACTCATAGCAAATACGTCTGCCAGTGTGTGAAATGACAACGCCCACGCCCTCAAAGAAAAGAAAACCCAGGCGAGAAGGTTTACTAATACACAACGGGGCAACAGAGTCTAGACCATCCCGGGGTAGCTATGCTCCTTATTAGCATTATCGTAGCCTTCCCCACAGTCTCTTACATCACCCAAAATATTGACATTCACCCATTTCTTATGGCATTCCTCCTATTATTCCACCAAGTTCCTTCCTGCTGTATTCAATCCCTATGGTCTCCTCCTTCTCATTCCACTCTCTCTCCCTGCTGCCTTTGTTATTCCACAGCCTTTTTCTTTTCCTGTGTTTTACATTTTACAAATCGTATTTTGGATACAGTAACATATGTGTTACTTTTTAATTGTGTTTAAGTTATGTTAATTTGTAATTTTTGTATTATGTTTTTAATAATATTGTTAACTTTGTGACGGCCTTTGGCCAAACAACAATAAATTTACTACTACTGCTCAAAAAAAACAAAAACAAAAAACATGCCTAAGTAAAAAAAAATGCTATAACAAGCCCAAAAAGGCAGAAAAAAAACGTATACTTTAATTATAATAAAAGCTCCTTAAGGAGTAGGACCATTCTGCAATTTTACCTGCTGTATTCTCAATCTATTTAGCAGCTGCTCCAAAAACAGCGACAGCATTTTTCACCTCCGTTCTCTTATCAGAAAGAAAGAATACTAACAGTCGAAGAGGAGACCACTCAGGTCCAGCATTAGTCAGTTTAAATAATTGATCACGAGGGCATGCATATAGAGGGCATAGTAAGATAGTGCACCAAATCTTCCACTTGTTCCAAGCCACAAATACACTTGCGGTCCTTATACGGCAAACCTAAGTAGCGATTGTGTAAAACTTCGGTTGCCATTACCTGTAGCCTTAAAGAGGTAAAAGCCTTCCTAAGGATTACATTTGTGACCAATCCTAGATATGATGGAACTGATCGATCAGGAAGCCAGTATTTATAGCTTGAGGCTATTCTAGAAATGGAAGCCTGGGCCCTTAGGGACTGGTATTGAATGTCATAGATTCCACGCTTAATAAGCTTAGAAGGTATACATCCTAAAAAAAATCCAGTGCAAAATTTTTCAGACTTCCAATTTTTTGTCAACTCCTGGCCACTATAAATCCTTCTGCTGGCCGTCCGTCCATCTTCAGTTTCTCCTCCAGACACTGTCTTGGGAGAGACTGAAGCGGTGAATGAAAGATTTTCAACCAGTACTGCAGTACATATCAATTTAGCCTAGGTGTCAGGGATCCCATCCCTGTCTCCAGTCTCAGTATTGCAGGGGATGTTACTAATGGGCAGGGGCGTAGCTATCGTGGTTCAGGGGGGGCTCAGTTGCACCCGGGCCCGGGCCTGTGGGGGCCCACGGCCAGCTGGAACATCATGGCCCCACAGCGAGGGGGTCCACCCACTGCCACCAGCCACCCTTGCAGTTGCTGCCTGCC
>QEPC01003117.1:2340024-2353449 GCA_003113815.1 Sphenodon punctatus
AAAAAAAAAAAAAAAAAAAAAAGCGGCCCGAGCCTGCCACTGGCTGGGGGAGTCCTGGGGGGCCTGGAGGGGCATTGTCCTGCCTCCCTGGAGGACCCACCACCCCTGCATCCTATGCTAACTAATTTAACCTTTAAAAAATTACCTTTGAATCAGTCCACCGCCAAGAGTGCGACAATTACAGCCTACCACCGGCAAGTTGCCCCATCGCCCCCTAAGCCAAATCAGCAGCGTCACTCCGGGAAAAGCGAAAAACCTTTCATTTGCCCATTAGGTTCGGGGAGAATTCCTTTCCGGTCCTAATTGGCAACTAGTTCTAACTCGGAGTGGTGCAAAGAAAGGGGGTGGGTGGGTGCACGACCTTCCCTGCTCGCCGCCTGAACCGCAATGAGGTGGGCGAGCAGGGAAACTAAAATGACGCCCAGGAGTCCCAGCTCTTGCGAGAGTCTCGGGCGCCCCCTCCATTGCCAGGCGACCGCTCCCTCCCCTCCCTGCTGCCCGATGCTGCTGCAAGTGGCACTAACCCTTCCTCATCCTCTTCTCCCCAAAGGGCGGCGAACGCCGCCAAAACCCCACCGCAGCTATCGCAAAGGGGCAGTTTTCTAAATTCTGGAGGGTGTCTGAAGCTGAGTCAATGTATACTCCCTGCTGATTGCAGGGGGTGGGGAGAAGAGCTAGGTAGTACACCATTAGTAGCAGCCTGTGATAATATTTTATTGTCATTACTTTTTATTGTCATTTATTGCCCTACAACGAGAGTGCGCAGGGAGGTGTTCTCAGTTGCTGCCCCACGATTGTGGAACTCCCTCCCCTTGGAGGTCCGCCTAAGCCCAAGCCTGCTTGTCTTCTGGAAGAGATATAAGACCTTTTTGTTTGACCAGGTGTTTACCAGGCAGAGATAGGGTTGGGTGGGGGGGATCAGGGAGGAGGATTAGTGGGTTGGGGATAGAGGGTGGGGTGGGTGGGTGTTTGGGATGATCGAGTTTTAAGGGATCTTAATTGTATTTTATTGTATATTGTGCTTCTGATACTGTAAGCCACCCCAGGTCTTACAGACTCTCCAAGAAGGGTGGGATAGAAATATAAACAAACAAACAAATAAATTGATATAAAAATACTGCAATGTGCCAGGAGCATGAGAGGGTTAAGGTGAACACATTTATTATTATTATTTATCATTTAGATAGTCCTCCCATTGCTTTACAATCCTTAGCTAGTCCTCCCTCACAACAGTTCTATGAGAGAGGTCATTATTATTCCCATTTTACAAATGGGAAACTGAGTCTGAGAGATAGTGACTTGGTTCAAGGCCACGCAGTGAGTTCATGACTAAGACAGGATTTGAACTCTGGTGTCTCAAGTCCAAGATCTTATCCACTAAGCTTCACTCACTGTCATTTACATAAATAATTGCCTCCCAACTGAACGTATGCACATGCAAAGTAGGCAGGCACCCTGCAGCCAGGAGACTTCATTTCACATTCATTGGTCTGTGACTGACATCCAATATCAGATGCAGTCACAAGCTCTTTCTTTTTGTAAAGCACTGGTAGCATATGTTGGACTCAGTAGAAGGAACACAGAACAACAGTCTGCACAAAGTAGATTAAAAGCACTTTGGGGCTTTGTTTCCTTATGTGTTTCCAGAGCATCTAGCACAATGGGTCCTTTCCCTAACCCTAACTTAAGTTTCCAGCAGGCACACTCACTGTGCAAGCTATAACAAGGAGGCAAAAATGGCTCACAGAAATAATATTAAAATGTATGGTAATTGAGTAGCTGTTTGCTTATTCCACTTCGATTGTGATAGAAGCTCCTATCCCAAGATATATGCAGGCACTTATCCAGTTTATATAAGAGAAATTCTTGCAGCCCCTAAGCTTTTTATGAGTACTCTAATGAATATTTGGAGAAGTGAATAACTAAATATTTTTATTGCCATTTCTTAGATGGCAAAAAAGATCTGAAACAAAGAACAGTTACCCATGATTCCCACAGGGGGGCTGTTCACGATAATAGTAATAAGTTTTTATTGTTGGCCGTAGACCATAACAAAATACTGATAACAAATATGTACAAAGTATCACAAGCAAAAGTTAAAAATAGGTATAAAAAACTAATCATAGCTCAGTAAATAATACAATGTAAGTAACAGTAATACTGGGAGGAAAATATAAAACAAAGTAAAACAATATCAATTTCTTTTATCATATCCTTCTCGGGACTTAAATAGTAACACTTGGACCATGTGAGCAGCAAAGGCAGAACAAATAACAATGATTGGGTTCCCTGAAGCCATTACAACACCCAATTGGGCAAAACCCAACCCCTCCCAACCATTTGGGCTTGCCATTTCCTTAACAGCCTTGGCCAAGCGAACGGGTTCCTCCCATTCCCTTGCTAATTGATATTTCCCCATTTAGATTGACCAGTATTGATTTATTTGGGGATAATGGAGCCAGGATCTTTACAAGGGTGTTCACACAGGAGGACCACTTACTTTGGGGCACTTTTACCTCCTAGTAATTCCCCTGGGGATAGTAATCTTCGACCACCTTGTAACCAAGCCAAGTACACGCACCTGAGACTTCGCATCCGCCTGAATGTTTGTTTGTCTTCTCCCATGTCTCTCCCGCTGTCCCCTCTCCTTGTCTCCCCCTCCTTGTCTTTTAGATTGTAAGCCACAGGTAGGGACCGCATCTGATTGTATGTTCTGTACAGCGCCAGGTTGCAACTGGCGCTTTATAAATGTTTATTAATAATAATAATAATAATAATAACAGAGCCTAAACACAGCAGCATCCCAGGGCAGCAGCTGTATGGTGGGCTTCTTAATCCAGCAATATTCTGTCTCCAGCAAAATGATGCAACTATTGGCCAGGAAGGAGGTTAACAACAGTTCTGTAGAACTTGGGCTGTTGTACTGAATGAAGAAGAGATGAAATGGGTACCTGAAAAACCAGGTAGACACAGTGACATTACTGTGCGCGACTCGACGCCTGATTAGTGCCCAACGGGCTACCCGACTTAGCAATGTTCCAGCTTCCATTATTGATTTTCTGTTTCTGACATGTGCCAAAATAGGAAAATAGTCAGCAACATTCAAACACACGCACACAAAACGCAAAATGGGGAAGTCAGAATGGGTCGGTAAAATGGAAAATTGGTTGATAAAACAGAAAATTGGCAACTTGGTAACAGTAAAACCTGGTATGTTGGGTAATCGGGTGCCTGCCTCTGTAATCGGATACTGACTGGGCAGCCGCTAGGCTACCCAGAATTTTGGGTCTTACCCATGTGTAGTAAATTAGCTACCCATTTCAGTTCTAAAGGGGAGCCAGTGTTTTTTATAGCCAAGCTTCTCAAGCCTACTAATGAATAATCATTTGGAAGAGCTGTGACTTGAAGCACCTTTATGCAGGGAAAGTTACAAAGGCATCTCAGTTGGTGCAAACACAGATCACATGTGGCCCAGATTCATTCCTTGGACTCTTGATCCTGCTTCCAGTCACAGCCCAGCTTGGGGAGCCCTGTGGGGATCAGGCCCAGCCTTTGGTGGAGTGGCAGTACCTTCTCAGTTGGTCCAACCTTTTGAGTGGCAGTGGGTGGGGTGGCTCATCCTTTGGACTCAGTGGATGTCTCTGCATGTAATGCTTGTACCATTCCAGCCACCTAACATGGGGGTGTTTTGCTTGGTTACACAAGTCTGGGAGAAACCCATGACAGACAGGGACCGCGTCTATTTCTATGTTCTGTACAGCACCAGGTCACACTACTGGCGCTATATAAATGTTTATAATAATAATAATAATAATAAGTGAACATGGGTTTGCAGAGGTTTGTTGCTGCTACTACTACTTTTACTATTACTTATCATTTCTATAGCGCTACGAGTTGTACGCAGCGCTGTACAGATACACACAACCTAAAGACAATCCCTGCTCCATGATCTTACAATCTAATCAAGCCGCCAAGACATTGACAACTTCAAATAAGAGTCTTCCTGTGAATAATGGACTACAGGATGCAGGTATTCAGTAAATGTATTTATTTCAGTTAACATGGCTGAACTCAACAAGGCTATGATATGGATAGGACCCGAGTTCAAGATTTCAAAGTGATCTCGAAGAAGAGGGCCTTTAGGCGGAGGCCTGAATATGGACAGGGAGGCAGCCTGATGCACCAGCTTAGTGAGTTTTGTTCCAAATATACAGTGTAGCAAGGTGGAATGCACAGAGTTGGCACTGGAGGAGAAGGGCACAGATAAGAGCATCTTGCCCATGAACGGAGGTCACGAGTAGGGGTGTAGGGGGAGATAAGAGAGAGGAGAGGTGCTGAGGAGCTGCAGAATAAAGACACTTGTAGGTGAGTAGGAGAACTTGAGGCTTGAACTGTATGCGGAAGCAGATGGGGCAGTGTAGTGACTTGAGGAGAGGGGTTACATGGACATAACGGCGTGCAAGGAAGGTGAGTCTTGCAGCTGAATTTTGAATAGACTGTAGTGAAGATAAGTGACTCAGTGGGAGACCTGTGAGAAGCAGGTTGCAGTAGTGTAAGCAGGATGTGATGAGAGAATGGATTAGGGTTTTAGTAGTGTGTTCAGACAGGAAGGGATGGATTTTGGTGATATCAGAGAGAAAAAAACGACAAGTTTTGGCAGTGTTTTGGATGTGAGCAGAGAAGGATAGACAGGAGTCAAAGATAACTCCAAGGTTGCGGGCTGAAGGGACTGGGAAGATGACAGTGTTCTCTACAGAGATGGAGAGAGGTGGGAGGGGACTTGAGGAGAGGGGTTAGGGAGGATAGATTTATTTATTTATTTATTATTTTTTTAAATTTCTATCCCGCCCCTCCTGCCACAGGCAGTTCAGGGCGGCTTACAATTCATAAAAACATCATAATACAATTAAAACTAAACACAAAGAGGAGACTAAAAAACCCATCCCTCCACCCCACAACCCCCCCATAAGATAGGAACTAGGGCTGAAACTCAATTCTTGGTTTCTCAACAAGAATCACACTTCTCGTCTCGTTCTTGCAAACGAGAATGAGATGAGAATCAGCTGAATTCTCACCAAGAAAAGTGAGAATCTTGAAAAACACAATACTCTGTGCTGATAGGGGGAGGGAAGGGAAGAGGAAGCCACACTGTTCCCTGCCCAGCTTTCTTACTTTGCTGGGGGCTGGCAGCTGTGGGGAAAGCTTTCCGATGGCAGATTTTAAGGAATAGGAGGGGGGAGGGAGCAGACTCAGCTGACAGCCTAGCATTCTATTGGCTGGCAGGAGTGAGCAGCCAATAGAATGCTGAAAAGCTGTACTGAGCCCGCCTCTTGCCTTCAGCCCTCCCCCCTTCCATTTGGAAGGCCTTTCCAGATGGTAGGTGGAAGAGCAGGATGGAGGGCACAGATTATGAGCATTCTATTGACTAGCAGGAGTCTGAGCACCCAATAAAATGCAAAAAAGCTGTGCTAAGCTCAGCTCCCCCTTCTCATCTGTTTCCAAACCCAGACAAGGTAATCACATGGGTAAAAATGTGCAAATCAATTACCGTACTCCTCCCTGTTCTTCTTCGAGTGGCTCCTCCCATTCTCACAAATGGGTTGCGCATGCATGCCCTTCTCTTGCCAGCAGATACAAAGCTCACTAGATTTGAAAAGATCACGTGATGGTTTCGAGCCCCCTGCCTAACATACACTCTTGCCTAAACCCAACTGTTCTTTCCAACAGCTATTGCAGCTTGCTGGCTGATCTTCGCTCGCTAGACTCAGAAACATTTTTCTTTTTTTTAAAAAAAAAAAATTGTCTAAGGAGAAGCATAGCTTCAAGCAATGTTTTTCATGTGGTAGAAAGATGACTACTAAGGACCCTCACGGTCAATGTCCGTTATGCTTGGGCACCTCTCATGACCCTCAAGACTGCCCAGAATGCCTCCTTCTTCTTAAACCAAAAACCCTCCGAGAGAGATCCCCGAGGCTACCAGTTCTTCCCAAAGAACTTGAAGGTGAACAAATTAAAAAGAGCCTTAGGCATTCTGCTTCAAATCCTTCCTCTCCAGTCGTTCCCAGTTTAGGAGTAGAGGAGACGGTCTCTGCGGCTCCTACCCTTACTGATCAGTCCCTTCAGGACTCTGCTAGAGAAGGCCCATCTGCCTCTTATGAACCCAGCTCTCCTACACCTAAGAGGCCTAAACTATCAACCTCCACAACTACCTCAGATGATGCGGATGGCACGGCAGCGAGAGTTCCCTCCTCCCCCCGCCACCCATTTCTCTGATGTTGTCCGTGACCACATCCTCTCTACTTCACAATGCCCAAGAGGAAGTGGACCCCAGGGATCGCCATATCAACCTCCACTACTTAAATGGATTGTGGCCCCCCAGCTGGAGCAAAAACAAAGAAAACGTACGTTACCTAAGACAAACAAAAGGGACTCAGATTTTCCTTGGGAGTAACCCAAGATGAGAATCTAATGAACTTAGAAATACACTAGAAGGCAAGAATAGAAAATCTACCTTTTGACCAGTCCATCCTCTTTTCAAAAGAAACAGATGAGGTCTTAGGAAAAAATTCAAAAATCCAGAGCTACAGCAATAAAAATGAAGATAACCCAAAGAGATCAAGGCCCAACCTATTTCCACTCCAGGCCTTATACCCCTTAAAACTCCTACAACAAACCGGCTAGGCAATAGTCGACTCCATAGCAGCCATACAACAAAAGGTATTACTCTACACCTTTTCAATACTCAGGAAAGACAAGATCATCTTACCAACCTTTTAGATCTAGAGCCCAGTCAAAGGCAGTCGTTTCCTGCACAATCTAGCAGAGGGAGGCATTGACAACCACAGTTGTCCCCAAGCAGATGATTTCCACTGTAGAGGAAGCCCTGTCTTGTTTCTTTGTTGTTTAATTCCCTTCCCTGTTGGGAGGAAATCACATCAGATATTTGGGTATTACAAATAATACAGTTGGGTTACAGTGTACAGTTAATTGAAAACCCACCCACGGGTAAACCAGTGGAAAATGTAAGGTTGTCTACAGAGCAATCTATAGCTCGAAATAAAGAAATTTTGGAATTGTACCTCAAGGGTGTTGTTGAGTTGGTACCAAATCAGGAGATGGGTACAGGGTTTTATTCAAAATACTTTGTGGTGGATAAGAAGGGAGGAGGTCATAGACCCATACTGGACCTCGGGTTTCTTAATGCTTATGCTGAAATTTAAGATACTTACCCTATACCACTTAAGGAAACAGTAGGCCAGGTCAGCGGTATGCATCAATTGATTTGAAAGATGCCTATTTTTACATCAGGTTATGGAAATCTTATAAGAGATATTTCTGCTTTGTTTATAACAAGATACACTTCCAATACTGTTCTTTGCCATTTGGACTCTTTGCCCCAGAAGACAGCAAAGTTTCTAATACAGTTAAGATGTTGCTCTCTGTAATACAGTTAAGATGTTGACAATACACAGAATCCAGAGGGTTAAAACATATCAAAGACTACTGGGACTCATGACCTCGACAACAGGTACTACACCTTTTGCAAAGTTATTCATGAGACCACTTCAGTTATGGTTTCTTAAATTGTTTAACCCTGTAACAGATGAACCTACAAAGAGATTAAGAGTAACAAGGGAGATACTAAACTCACTCTCTATATGGCACAGAAGAAATTTTGTATTAGCAGGTATGACTTTTGTGCAACCTAATCCACTTTCTAACCTAAGTCACTTTCTAACATATGTGTCGATGACAGGATGAGGGCACACCTCTTGAATCGGTCAATAACAGGGAGGTTGACCCACAAACAATGTCTCTTACACATCAATGTCTTAGACCATGACAATTTTAAAATTGCTGAGAGCATTCAGACACATCCTACAGGGCAAAGTGATCAACATAGCATGCAACAATACCACTTTGGTGTGGTATATCAACAAGCAGGGGGGAACGAAATCAGAAGAACTGTGCCTCATAGCTCAGGAAATTTGGCATTATGCTCTGAAAAACACAACATGACTCTACAAGCAGTATGCCTTGCGGGGTCAGAAAACTTGAGAGGAGACATGCTAAGTCGCCTACAGGAAGAACATCACGAGCGGGAATTATCCCCAGCAGTTTACTGGACTATACTGTCAATTTGGGGGAGGCCAAAGGTGGATCTGTTTGCTACAAGGATAAACAAGAAGTGCGAAAGTTAATGTACGAGGTCAGCACACAACAGAGTCCCTGGGTGATGCTTTCTCAATAAATTGGTCAACCCAACTGGGGTATGCCTTTCCCCCCAATCCCTCTAATACCAAGGGCACTAGAGAAGGTTCACAGGGAGGGGACAAATTTGATTCTGATTGCCCCCACTTGGCTAAGACATATCTGGTTTCAGGACCTCAGGGACCTGGCACTAGTCTTCATTCCACTACCCCAAGTTCCAAATCTCCTATCATTATAGGGAGGAATTATTAGTTATCCAGGGATACGTTTGAATTTACATGCATGGAGAATCCAAACCACACAAACTTTAACGTCCTAGGAGAAAAACTAAAGTTGGTTCTAGACGGTGATATAAAACAGTCAACAAAAAGATCTTATGACTCAAAATGGAAGAAATTCCTATATTGGTTAACTGAGAAATCTCTGTTGCCAGATCTGGTACACATGAATACCATTTTATAATACCTGCTAGAGCTAGCTGAAAGTGGACTTTCACAATCTTCTTTACGAGTTCATTTCTCAGCAATTGCTAGACGAGTCTGTCTACAGGACTCTCAATCCTTGTTTGGCAAGCCAGTAATAAAGACATTTCTCAAGGGACTCACTAACTTGTTCCCTCCTCACAAAACCCCCATCTCATTAGCTCCTACAGGCCAGTCTCTCAGCACACCAACTCCAGAAGGGGAATGGACCAGTTAGGTTGGTCCACCCCCGGCGGCTGATGGAAGCTCAATGGTTCCAGGAGGCCCTGGGGGATGTAACCTTAGACCTTGACGGCCACTCTACTCTGTCGATGAACTTGTCCGAGCTTGGAACATCTTGCTCGGGGAGGCGTTTGACAGGGTGGCACCGAGACATCTCCTACTTCTGTCTCATCACCGCAGGGTCCCTTGGTTTACTGAGGGGCTGCGGTGTATGAAGCAGGCAGGTAGGTGACTAGAGCAACGCTGGCGTCGGACTCGTGCTGAATCCGACCGACTTCTCCATAGGGCCCATTTGCGGCCCTATATTGAGGCTGTGAGGATGGCAAAGAAGGAGTTCTTTGCTGCCCTCATAGCTCCGCTGGACATGACTTTGCAGACGCTGTTCCGGGTGGTGAGGGGCTTGTCAGTCCGGCCTCCCTCCGCCTGGACGGGGTCTTGTCCCAGGCCCACTGTGAGGAGTTTACCACCTACTTTGCAGACAAGATCGCTCAGATCCAGAACAACTTCAACACTGGTTATGGGGAAGTAGAGGTGGAGTGTGAGGTGATGGAGGTCTGGTCCATCTTCTTGGGATGAGTTTCAGGAAGTGACGCCAGCCGATGCTGTGGATGTCCTGGGGTCTGTTAGAGCCACAAGTTGCGAATTAGATCCATGCCCATCCTGGTTGGTGAAAGCCTCCAGGTAGACATTAGGGACGGTGCTGGTGAGGGTAATCAATGTGTCCCTTCGGCAGGGGAGATTGCCCCCTGGTCTCAAGGAGGCTGTGGTGCGCCCCCTGCTGAAGAGGCCATCTTTGGATGTGGACGCACTCACCAGCTATCGACCAGGCTCTAACATTCCCTTTTTAGGGAAGGTTATTGAACGGGCGGTGGCACTGCATCTCCAGGTGCATCTTGACAGCATCGGTTTCCTTGACCCATTTCAATCGGGGTTCCACCCCGGCTATGGCACAGAGACGGCCTTGGTGGCTGATCTCTGCCAGGAGATGGACGCAGGACGTTCAACACTTCTGATCCTGCTAGATCTCTTGGCCGCTTTTGATACAGTGGAACATGGGCTGCTGTTGTGGTTGCGAGCCCTGGGGGTCTGGACGGGACTGTCCTTGGATGGTTCCACTCATTCCTCTCCGAGAGAAGCCAGCGGGTTGTCCTGGGGGCTGAATCTTCTAGGCCCTGGATTGTGGCATTCTGCAAGGTTCCATTCTGTCTCCATTATTGTTTAATGTATATATGCAGCCCTTGGGGGAGATCGTGAGAGGGTTTGGTGTGTGTTGCCACCAATATGCTGATGATACCCAGCTTTACCTCTCCTTTTCAACCGACCCAAGTCCTGCCGTCTCAGTGCTGTCCCAGTGTCTGGAGGCCGTGGCGGATTGGTTGCGGCAGAGCAGACTGAAGCTCAATCCTGGTAAGATGAAGGTGATGGCGGTGGGTAGGGTGAAGGAGGTGTTGGCTCCCCTTGTAGCCCTCCCATAGCCCAGCAGGCTCAGAGTCTGGGAGTACTGTTGGACTCAGATCTCCGCCTGGATCAGCAGGTGGAGACGGTGGCTAAGGCAGCCTTCCACCAGCTGCATCTGGTGCGGAGACTGTCCCCATATATTTCCAGACCCGACCTGGTCACCCACATCCATGCCTTCATCACCTTGAGACTGGACTACTGCAACGCGCTCTACGTGGGGCTTCCCCTGATGCTGGTTCAGAGGCTGCAGCTGATGCAGAACGTGGCAGCTTATCTCCTTACAGGGACGAGCCGACGGGAGCATACAACTCCTGTGCTCCGCGTGCTGCACTGGCTGCCTATAGTGTACCGAGCCAGATTCAAGGTGTTGGTCTTGGCTTATAAAGCCCTACACGGTCTTGGCCCTTCATACCTCAGGGACCGCCTCACCCTCCGTGCCCCAGAGCGACCCCTTTGGTCCACCGGGGGTGCCTTCTTGGAGGTCCCCCGTGTAAAGCGGGGGGCCACAATGGAGAGGGCATCTCGGTGGTCGTGTCACGATTATGGAACTCCCTCCCGGAGGAAGCCCATCTGGCCTCAAGTCTGCTGGCCTTCTGCCAGGCCTGCAAAACATGACTGTTCTCCCAGGCCCTCGGAGGAGGGTAGGGTAGGCTGGGATAAATATCTTGGGGCGACAGGGGGTTGTTTTAAGAGGATTTAAGATGTTTTAAATGTTTGTGTTTTATTGCTTTTTAAAATTATTGTGATTCTTGGGGGTTGTAAGCCATCCTGAGATGCCATGGGCATGAGGGGGTGGCTAAGAAATGTAAATAAATAAATATCTCCCAAAGGGACTTAAACCTGGTACTGGAACAATTAACAAAGGAACCTTTTGAGCCCATTGACCACTCCGACTTATATTATTGGTCATTAAAGACAACTTTCCTGATGGCCATTACTTCCCTAAGAGGAGTTAGTGAACTTGCAGCCAGAACTATAAAAGAACCTTATTTCTGTATTTTACATGACAAGATTGAAATCTCAATCCATCTCTCCTTTATTCCTAAAACAATATCTAAATTCCATCTTGCTCAAAAGATTGTTCTCCCAGTTTTTCTACCTCCCCCACACAACTCAGATACCTTAGCTAGATTGCATCCACTAGATGTAAAGAGGGCAGTCCTTCTTTACTTAGAATAAAACAGCATTATAGGAAGACAGATCGTTTTTGTCTCTCCTACACTCAGTAAGTTGCGTCAAAAAAATCTCCTCGCACACTATTTCTAAATGGTTGGTTGCAATGATTTCCATCACCTACGAGCAGATGGGGAGACAACCCCCACCTCATTTAAAGGCCCACTCAGTGAGGGCAATGGGAGCTTCAACCGCAACTTTCTACAAAGCGGCGACCTGGAGTTCACAGCATACATTTACGAAACATTATGCACTCCACTTAAACTCAGAGAGCAAAACCTCGCTGTGAGTAGCCATACTGAACAACACTGTAATTAAAAGTTAGAATTCTGAACTATATTTACATATGATACTTACCAGTGTTTGTTAACAATCAATGAGTTCTGTCTTTCCAGTTCAATAAAAAGAAACCACACTTTGATTTGGACATGTAATTGTCTTAATTGCACAGGAAAATCCACCCACCACCTCTGTTTAGGCTTGGTACTTACCCATTTGTGAGACTGTGAGGAGCCACTCAAAGAACAGAAGGCTGCTACCTTGTAAACAAGGTTCTTCAAAATGGCTCCCAACATTCTCACAAATACCCACCCTTCCGACCCCACAAGGAATTTTTCCTTACATGGATAGGGTTGGAAGGAACTGCTGGGTTTAGGCAGGAGTGTACCTTATATAGTGCAGGGGGCTCGAGACCATCACGTGGTCTCTTCAAAGGATGCACACGTGCAACCCATTTGTGAGAATGTATGGGGCCATCTTGAAGGACCTTGTTTACAAGGTAGCAACCTTCTGTTTCCAGATGTGGGGGAGCTGAAGGGAAGAGGTGGGCTCAACATAGCTTTCCTGCATTCTGTTGGGTGCTCAGACTCCTGCTAGCCAATAGAATGCTCAACACCTGCCCCCTCTATCCTGCTTTCTCTCCTCCTCCCATCTGAAGAGAACTTTCAGTTGGGAAGGAGGAGAGCTGAAGGCAAGAGGCGGGCTCAGTACAGCTTTTCAGCATGCTATTGGCTGCTGACTCCTGCTAGCCAATAGAATGCTAAGACATCAGCTGTAGGGTCGGCCTTACCACGGGGCGGACTGGGGTGGCTGCCCCAAGCCCCGCTCCCGGGGAGCCCCGTGCTGCTTGACCTGCAGCCGGTCCCGCCGGCTGACTCACCACCAGCTTGCCTGAGTCCCTGCCCTCAGCAGGAGCAGGCAGTCTGGGTGGCGGGGTGGTGGGGGAGGAGCTACCGCTGCCCCAACCACCCGCCCGCCTGGGTGCCTCACTGCAGGGGCGTAGCTATCATAGGGACAGGCGGAACATGTGTCCCGGGGCCCACCATGGTTGGGGGCCCACACAGTCCCGTCCGTCCCCCGATAGCTAAGCCGTTTAATTGTGTGTGTGTGTGTGTGTGTGTTTGCGGCTGGAGTGACCCCATCCCCAGCGGGCCCGGCTGACAAGGAGGTAGCCCCCCCGCGGCCCCGCCAGCACCCCCCCTCGGCTCCACCAGGCCTCCCCAAACCAATCCCAGCAACACAGCCTCCTGCCTTCGCCGCCGCTTCAAGCCTTAGCCCCGCCTCCCTGACACATGAGCGCTGTGCTGGAAACCATTGCGCATGCGCCGGCATCGAGAGAGCGCAGGGCACAAGATACACGAGGCAGACAGGCGGCGAGAATCGCCAAAGTGAGTGAAGCACGCACGCACCGCGCTTTGTAGCACAGTGGCAGGCAGGCCCGACTCGGACGACCTGAGGCAGCAGGCTCCTTGGGAGTCAGGACGTGTGGACTCTCTCTCGGACTGAGAGTGTGCGTGGCGGCCACAGGAGTAAGAAAGGGCTGGGGACCCGGGGAGGTGCTCGGTGTTTGGAACTGTGGGACCTCTGGGACGGGGCCTGG
>QEPC01003117.1:2359817-2450313 GCA_003113815.1 Sphenodon punctatus
CCCCTTGGCTCCAGAGAAGACAGAGGGGTCTGCCATAAGGCTAACCTACCTGGGGACAGAGCTTGATACGGTAGCATCTGTGTCTCGCCTACCCCAGGACAAGCTGAGATCCCTCCGGGACAAGGTGGATGTGTTCCTGCAAGCGAGCAAGGTGACAGCCCGTACCCTTCAATCATTACTTGGGAGCCTTAATTTTGCCTGCAGGGTGGTAGCACTGGGGCAGGCCTTTTTGTCCCGCCTCCAGTTGGGGGTCAGTCCCCTCCCCTGTACTACCACATTAGGCTTACTAAGGAAATGAAGGAGGATTTGGAGATATGGGTGTAATTTTTGGCAAATTTCAATGACGTCAGCTTCTGGCGGGAGCAACTGTTCCTAGAGACAGAGTTGCAGGTCCACTCTGACGCGGCCGGTGGTTCTGGTTTTGGGGTGTTTTTCAAGGACAGGTGGGAGGCGGCCACCTGGCCAACCAAATGGAGCAAGACAGGGGTCACCAAAGACCTTTCATTCCTAGACCTTTTCCCCATCATACTCGCAGTGTGCCTATGAATTAGCGAACCACACAGTACTTTTTTGGTGTGACAACTTAGCTGTTGTGCACATCATAAACACCCTGTCCTCTCATTCCCCATGAGTTATGAAACTAGTGAGGGCATTTGTGCTCACCTGTCTAAACTTTAATATACTCTTCCGGACCAGGCATGTGTCCAGCATTGACAATGGTGTTGCCGACACCGTCTCTCGCTTCCAGATGGAGCGTTTCCATCTGCTGCCCCCCCCCAAGCCAGGGTGAATCCAGAGCCGCTGCTGCCATCGGTGTGGAGCCTTGGGTCCTAAGCTCTACTCTGCCGTGCAGGGATCGCTGGCCCCTTGAACAAGGGTGGCTTACCAACGAGCATTCCACCAATTTCAGGAATTCCGGCAGGGTCAAGGGTGAGAACTAGGTTTCCTGATCCCCGAGCCACAAATGCTCCAGTTCGCCCTCCAGCTGAAGCGGAATGGGGCTGCGCCAGGCACTATAGCCGGAAAATTGGCGATGTTGGGTTTCATGGGTAACCTGGCTGGGCACCCACCCACAACAAGGGTTTCTTCACCAGGCACCTCTTAGAGAGCTGGGCCAGGGAGTGGGGCTGTACTCCTGATCAGAGGGCACCCATTACCCCCACCATGTTGTTGGACCTCTGCGGCGCCCGCCCTGCTGTATGTTTCAATAATTACAAGGTTTCTCTATTTAGTACAGCATTTAAGTTAGCATTCTTCAGGGCCTTCCGCGTGAGTGAACATGTGCCCGAGTCAGCCAGGGACAATACAGGTAGGGCACTTAATATCACAGATGTGTGCATTGGGCTAGTGCAGATGTCTTTACTGATCTGCCGTTCAAAGACTGACCAGAAAGGTAGCGGGCAAGTGGTTAGCTTTACCTGATCAGGGAGGATGGGCCTCTGCCCTGTACATGAAGTCAAGGCATACCTCTGTTACGCCCTTGGGTCCCTTTTTAGACATGCAGGTGGGCAGCTACTGACTAGATACCAGTTCACATCTGTCATGCGGACTGCTGTACGGCGATTGGGCTTGCCAGCGGCTGAGTATGGAACCCATTCCTTCCGAATAGGGGCAGCCAGTTTTGCGGCATTGGTGGGGTTGTCCGTTCAAGGTATAGAAGCAGTAGGCTGATGGCGGTCGGGTGCTTTCCGGTCTTACATCCGCTGGCCCCCACACCATGGCCAGCCCTCAATTTCTTATTATTCTCAGGTGGACCACCCCCACCCCCACCCCCAACCCCCTGTGCAGGAGGCAAATCTGGATTGTTTCCCACAGCTGGGTTCACTGGGCGGCCAAGGATGCCAGCCAGTCGAGATGGGGCACGCAGCTGGACCTGTCAGCACGTGCAGAGATACGGTGGATGGGCCGGAGCGGCATGAGATGGTACCATCTCCTGCCAACACTTAGCAGGCCTTACAGGGAACAATCTCCCGATGTCGTCGTCCTACATTTGAGCGAGAATGACATACCCCAAATTAAGGGCATACACCTCATTAGGACTATCAAGAGGGACATATGGGAGGTAAAGAGGCTTTTCCCATCCGCTCTTATTATATGGACAGATCTGGCAGAGCAAATTTCATGGGGACAAGGGGTCCACCCTAGAAAAATAGATAAGGCATGGAAGAATATCAATAAAGACGTGGGTCGGTGGCTGGTAAATCTGGGCAATGATTGAAATTTTAGTTATGCCCTGTCCCATAAAAGGTCTGAGCTGTTCCGCCAGGATGGAGTACATTTGTCAGCTGAAGGGAATGAGCACTACCTGAAGGCCCTGAGGCACAAGTTAGATTGGGTTTTAGGGAGTTGTAGATGAAGTTAGATAGGTATTAGGAAGGTGGGGAGTCAGGTTCATCCGGGCAAATCTGGCGATCCCTTAGTGGCAGGGGTCCAGTACTGAGGGTTAAAACATAGATTAGAATTGGATGGAGCATGAGGCATCTCCTTAAGATATGGGGCAGCCACACCCACCAGAAAAGCAGGGGTACAGCAACCAGTGGGGTGGAATCCCTGGGAGGGGGGTCAGCGAGGGCAGTAGGGACAGGTATGGTCCCCTGCCTCCAGGCCCACTCCTCCTTACTCAACTCCGGAAGGAATTTGGTCCCCTTCACAAGCGGCAAGTGCCACGACAAGGGGTAGACGTTGTGTTGGTTAAGAGGGGTGGTAATAGAGGGTGCATCAAAACCACCCCTGAGTTGTTTGTGTTAGGAAAAGCTCAAGTACTGTACCTACATCGCTCTAGGCGATTTCCCCCCACCTAATCACAATTGCGTAATTTGGTTTAATAAAGAGTGCGGCCATTTAAACCCAACACTTGGTGTCCTGTCTCTTTCGGTGCGTCAGCAACCTTTTACACACAAACATTCTGGGAGAAGTTCTACGCAGAAGTTCAGAGATCTGGATGTTTAATATCTGGATGAGTGATTTAGACACATAGAAAGTTCTGGATGGTACAGCAAACATTCAGGAGAAATGTGTGTCTAAAAACACCCAATGTAAACAAAGGAGTTTACATCAGCAGCTGCTGCAGCCCTAGCTAGCAATATGTTTGGTCCATTCACTTCCTACTTCCTGTTCCCAACATTGCTTGCTGGGAATTGTAGTTTTGAATCTATCACCACCAAAAGCTGCCTGTCTTTTGGGAGCGGCTGGCACATCCGTTAAGGGCATGCCTACTATCCTTATGATTTGAAGCAAACCCAGGTACATCCCTCTGTTCCGTTCCTTCCAGTGAATTTTGCTGAGAGGTTCTGTGCTGTTGCTATGCTGAGCAGAGCACTTGACAACAATTGCAGGGCTGCCAACCCCGCTGTCTCTTAAAGCAAGAGACAAACTCTTAACAATCAAGACATTTAATATATAAATCATGAGTTGCTATTTTTTCCAAACATAAACCAGCTAACAGCACAGCCACAGCAGCATGGGAGCCGGTGGCACTTGGGAGAGAGGCTGCTCCACCCACTGTGCCGCCCTCCTTCCTCACTTCCAGTTCTCCCAGAGCCCAGGAGAGGTGCAGAGATACCCAACAAAGTTGCTGATCAGGAAAGGCAGTGCAGGATTCTGAACTATGGGGATGAAGCCCAGGCCTAGCGACACCCCTGAGGCTGGGAGCAGGCTCACTCACTTTGCCGTGCTGCTGAGTCCACAGGGGCTGGGGCTGCTGGGCTTTCTCCTGTGCTGTGCTTCCTGAAAACCGCTTCCCGCCAAGTATCCCAACTAGGGCTGAAACGAAAATTGAAGATCTTGCCAAAATCACGGTTCCAGTGCAAGATTTTGCAAGGCTTCTTGCAAAATTAAAAACCCTCTGCATTCTACAGAGAGATGAACTTACTCTTTGCCTCCCCTGCCGTACTGCATTCTGCAGAGTTTGGCTAGGACTGGACAGTAAATTATCTGAGTGGGGAGGGGAGCAGGGAAGCCTTTTCCCAGTTGTTGTCTAATGGGTCCCTGGAGTGTTGCACACAGCTGGGAAGAGGCTTTCTTGCTACCCTGCTCCCTCAGGAGCTCTGCGGAGTGACTGGTGATAAAAAGAGCAAGCGTAGCTCTCCGCAGAATGCAGAGGGAGGCAGGAACCAGTGAGTAGCCACCAGACGGGAGGCCAGCAGCCCTGCAGTAATCATCCCTACTCCCAATCTCCTGAGATTAGTGACACTAATAACAAGATCACAAGTGAGGCTTAAAATCGCGTCTCTTGCGATAAATTCATGAGACTTGGTAATGCTGCAATTGGTTGTTACTAGCCATGCTGAATGCCACTTTGTTCTCGGTCCTGTTTCTGAAAAACTGCCAATCATTGTCCCGCTGCTTGTGGGCAGCCAAGAATGGAACAGAATTGGAACAAGAAAGGGGTGGTCTTAGAATGAACTGAACATTTTAACAATCTAAGTCAAAAGGCATAGGATGGGTGGGAGGAGTGAAAGGGGCTGCCCTTGCTCATTGTTTACCATTTGAGTTATGAGAGCGACTAGCTCATGCCTGCTTGTGTGACCTTGTGAAAATGAAGTGTTTCTTGCACTGGATGTGTGCCAGGAGTGGCACATGAAGTTTCCCTGGTAAATGACTGGCGGGTAACTCTCTCGATATAATTTGAGAAATTCTCCTTTCAGCTGTATTTAGTACAGTAAGGGCCGGAGTTATAATAGAGTGAGGTCAAGGGAGGAGGCTGGAAGGAAGAAGGCAAACTGCTGCCATGGAAGCCTAATGAAGCTAATTAGTCTCTTTCGCACAGGGTTGAGCAGAAGGGCTCAGGGAAGCAACTTTATTTGGCTACTTTCTGTTTGTGAACAGAAAGAACTGCTTCTTGGGAAGCTTGGAGGAGTTGATTATTTGGTTTCCCACTGTGCTTTGCCTTCAGAGGATGAGCCTTTGCTTTCCTAATTCAGAGAAAAGGAGACACAGGGCTCAAAAGCCCGATGAAGCATCCCCACACCAATCCTTCTCATTTGCAGGTTTCAGGGCCGATGCAGGCTTTCAATTGTGCTGAGGGAGTGGAGGTGTTTGAAAAAGAGGAATGGAAGCAAAACAGGATTCGAATGATAGATACAGGGAACACAAGGGGAAATGTCTGTGGAGGCTGCTGAGGATACGAAGAAGGAAGCATTTGGCAGCAGAAGAGCCCACTGCTGTGTGCTTTGAGACTAGTCCTTTCTTTATAAAGCTCAAGCTAGTATAACAGAGATAATTTATTATTAGTGTGCCTGAAGCAAAGGTTCATGCCAATACTGAGATTCTTCACCATTTAGTCAGGGGAACTCGAGATGAAAGCAAAGCCCATTAGCGCCATGTGTGCTGAGAAAAGCAAATGAATAATATCTTACAATGATATCACCCCTTTCATCCTCAAGGATCCCAAAACATTTCATGAGCTGCGTACAGAAATGACTTCAGCCTGTGCTGAAATGCAGTCATTTCAATGGGATGAAATATGGACACTGTTGAACATTACAGAGCAACACTGAGGTACAACCGTGTAAGCCAGGAGAGCCAGAGAGCAGAAGGAATTGGTTCTTAAAATAACTGACGGCTCGTCTGGAAAGTGAGAGAAATGAGAGTTACATAGGGTGCAGCCACACGAGACATTATCCCACTTTGGGCAATGTTAACATGCGATGCAGTGGCTTGAATGTCCTGCAACTGCCAGATGCTCATTCTGCCCCGGGGTGGGACAGGCAGCCAGCTACCATACAATGTGTCCTCTGAAAAAGGTTGAGGACGAAGCACATAGTAATGTTGCCCAAAGAGAGTTAACCCATGTGGCTGGGCGGTGTAGCCCTCCCATGAAGCAGGGTCGGTGGATCGGGCCTGGAGGAGTTCACTCCTTCCGCATACTGAACAGCTGATCATGGGGGGAGGAAAGCCTGGGAAGAGTGCACCGCCTTTTCCCTGCTGCTTAACATCTGATCGTAGGGGAGAGTGCACTCTCCTCTCAGGCTCCCCTCCCTGCGATCCACCGAACAGCTGATAGCACTTCCCAGGGCCCCCTCCCCTGAGCCACCCACCCACAGCTGATTGCTTCTCCCAGGGTCCCCCTCCTCTGGTCAGCTGTTAGGCAGGGGGAGGAGCACATGCACACTCCTCCACCCCCCAACAGCTGCCTAGTGGCAGCATGTCCAATCCTGCAGCACAGCAGGAATCCGGGCATCCAGCCCCATGTGACTGGGTCTTCAGCCTGCCCCAGGGTATGAAGGAGCTGGTGATGGCCACAGAGGGGCACACCGTGTGGCCAGCTCTCCTCGTCAGCTCAAAGTCTGGTGGATGTGCTTGCCTTCCACAGGGCACGTGGGGGATCGGGCCCGCCTCAGCTCGTGTGGCTGCACCCATAAGTGTACTTTCTATTGCCTGTTTCCACTTGTTGGTGAGATCAAATGAGGCAGAGTGATACAGAAAAAAAGTCTAGTCAGTGGGTTCCTATTGACTGTATTAATATCAGGAACTTGTGTTCACTGCATTTTCTCCATTGGTGGGAGCGGGAGAAATGCAGTGAACAAAAGTCTCTGATTAATATTAGCATGTCATATTCCTGTTATGGTGCTTCCTGAAGGTCCAGGGTACTGATGTGTGGCACACTCTGTATGTGTTCAGGATTGCCTGTATTGGCAATCCTGAACCCGTACAGGGTTGTGTACATACAGCAATTCATGGGGAGTAGCTACCCCTTGAGCTGTTTAGGGCGGGGAGGGAAATGTATTGGCCCCAGGACGCACGGCGGTAGCAGGAACTGCAGCAGGCCCCGGGGAGGGCCAGTGAGCTGCCACTGTTCCACATCTGCCACCTCTGTGCAGGGGTCCCAGAAGTGGCTCATGGACTTTCACCGGGGCTTGCTTGCTGCTGTCCTGTCGCCACAGCTCGCTCCTCCCTGGGACCAGGAAAGTTTGTGGGAGCAAGGACAAGTGGGGGAGAGTCTCCTTGCTTGTCCCTGCTGTCTCCGTGTCACCACAGTTATGTGCTAGTGCTTGCTCAGCACGGTTAGCCCAAATAGCCATTCAAGTCCATTGTGGGGATAAGTGAGTAGCTGGCATGTAGCTGCAGAATTAGGGTTTTAAATAACCATTACACTAGATGCGGGCTTCATGTAGGAAACAGACCCCTACTTTAATATGCAAAAATACTTTCTGATCATAATCATGGCTCTACTGTACTAAGTCTTATACACAACAGAAAAATATATGCTCCCTGCCCTAAAGAGCTTACAATCAAACAGAATGAAATCCTGACTGCTCTAAAGCCAGTGGTAAAATCCCACTGAGTTCAACGGATCCAGGATTTTGCCCAGAGTTAGGAAGATTAGAGTTCACCTAAGGGCTTATGAGGGGTGAATGTCACCTTTAGCTTTCCTCTTGTCCCCAAACCACCCTGCGATTTGAATACATTAAATGTATCCTTGCCAGGATGCTCTTATCCATCTCCTGTTTGTTCTAATCCACTTTAATATAGCTACGGATCCATGTGCACTGTGTTTTTACCATTGCCTTCAATGAGGAAAACGTAGTGAACGCTGGGCCCTGAATATATAGCTCTGTTTTTGTAAGTAAACGTGAAAGTGAGAAACCATCCAGCGGAGGAGATTGTGTGTTCAACTAGGGGAAAGCTGCAGCAGCACCATGGAACGGAGAGCGAAAACGGACCTAATGCTAACTCCACTTTAACACACTTCTTACGCATGTTGCAGGGCTGTATTGGTGCCCTATGCAGCCCTGCAACATGCATAAGGAGTGTTAAGGTGGTGGTAAAGTGGAGTTAGTGTTATGTCCGTTTTCACCCTGTCACCAGAAATTAAAGTAACCATCCGAGCTGGAACATCTGATCAAAGGAATATTTCAGTGTCTGACTTTGATATTAGGTATTGTCTAGTGTACTCAATAGCTGTTTACCTGCAGAAGGTTAATGTCGGAGATTTCCAAGCTTTTTGCCCATATTGGGACTTAAATACAAGTCCATGATCCTAGACAGGAAAAAACACAAGCAAAGTATATGGAATATCAAAGGGGATCATGATACCAAGCTCAGATGACATGGTCCCAACCCATAGTTTGGGAACCTCTAGCTTGTGTGCTAGTATGTTATATTTTTTTTGACAGCCTCAAAAAAAATAGCTGGGCAGTTTACCAGTGCAAACATGAAATTTACTCCCCCACTTTATCATGGGAAAAACTGAGGGGGGAGAATGTGTTTGTTTGTTTGTTTTTGTCTGTTTTAACTTGCTGGGGGTGAGGAGTGGAAATGGAGTGCATCATTTTGCAAGGTTTATTTAACATTGGTTTTACCTCTAAAAATTGTGGAATTCTTGGTATGAAAATAGAATGTAATTACGGGAACTGAGTTAAGTATTGATCAGTCTGCATGTGGCCTCGGTGACAATACAATGCACTGTTCTCCTGTAGCTTCTTTTGTGTGATTATATAACAAAATAGCTTTGACTGAATAGCCAAACCCTTTGAGCTTTAGGATGTCGATAAAATAAAGATCCAACATCTCCTGGTTTCTGGTTTTCTCAGAAGAGACTGCAACCTGCTTTGCTTTTTGCAAAAGCCACACTTTTTTGGCCTATCACTGATCAAACTATAGGGTATGATTTCGTCATGGTAATTTTTAGTAAATGACAAGGCAAAGGCGGTGGTGTGAATGAAATGTCATGGAAAAATCACCAAATGTAGTTTTTGCTACATCAACATACATCAGAGCTTTTAAGTACAGTAATAAAAGTGTTTCTCATGTGATGTTCAAGTCCCGTCCAGTGGAGCTTTTCCGGGTGGTGAAAGGCTTGGTCAGTCCTGCCTGCCTCCACTTGGACCTGGAGCAATCCAGTGACCGGTTTATCGAGTACTTTGTAGATAAGATCACTCGCATCCGCCACGATTTCGGTACCACAGTTATTGCAGAGGATCATCTTGGGGCTATGAATGCCCCGTCCTGTTCTGTTTTGTGCGATCAGTTTCAGATGGTGGTGCCTGCCACTGTGGAGTCCTTGTTGGGATCTGTTCATGCCACTTGTGAACAAGATCCATGCCCATTCTGGCTGGTGAAAGCAAGCCAGGAGACGTTACGGCAGTTGCTGGCTGGGGTGGTTAGTGCCTCCCTTCGGGAGGGCAGGGTGCCTGACTGCCTAAAGGAGGCTGTGATTAGACCCCTGCTCAAGAAACCATCTCTTGACATCGATGCTCCTGCCAGTTATCGGCCAGTCTCTAACCTTCCCTTTTTAGGGAAGGTTATTGAACGGGCTGTGGCACGGCAGCTCCAGGAACATCTGGACCGCATCAGTTTCCTTGATTCCTCCCAGTCTGGGTTTCAGCCTGGTATGGTACAGAGACGGCCTTGGTGGCCTTGGTTGAAAATCTCAGTTTGGCGTTGCACAAGGGTCGTCAAACCTTACTGGTCTTGCTAGACCTTTCGGCTGCATTCGACACAGTCGATCATTAGGTGTTGGTGACTTGCCTGTGGGACCGTGCTGGAATTGGCAGAACGTTCTTGGACTGGTTTCATTCATTCTTGGCTGGGAGAACTCACCGGGTGGTCTTGGGGGAGTGTACGTCTTCCCCCCGGAACCTCACGTGTGGAGTCCCGTAGGATGCCATTTTGTCCCCCCTCTTGTTTAACATCTATATGCAGCCGTTAGGGGAGATCGTGAGGGGGTTTCAGGGCACGCGGTGTCATCAGTATGCTGATGACACTCAGCTCTACCTCTCCTTTTCCATCAACCCAGGCCATGCAGTCTCCTTATTTTCCCAGTGCCTGCCAGCTGTGGGGGCTTGAATGAGGTTGAGCCATCTGCAGCTGAATCCTGACCAGATGGAGATGATGTTGGTGGACGAGGGCTTGGGGGACCTGGGGGGTGGTTGAATCTCTTCTTGTTGGGGGGGTTCGCCATCCCATGGTCTCTCAAGTGCGGAGTCTCGGTGTGCTCCTCGATTCGCGGCTCAGCCTGGAATCTCAGGTGGTGGCTGTGGCGGGGAGTGCATTTCGGCAGTTGCATCTTGTCCGGAAGC
This sequence comes from Sphenodon punctatus, assembly GCA_003113815.1. Lineage (NCBI taxonomy): Eukaryota > Metazoa > Chordata > Lepidosauria > Sphenodontia > Sphenodontidae > Sphenodon > Sphenodon punctatus. The sequence continues at coordinate 2,369,840 of QEPC01003117.1, forward strand.
TTCAGCCATATCTCTCAGACTCTGACCTCACCACTGTCATCCATGCCTCCTTCACCTCAAGGTTGGATTACTGTAACGCGCTCTACGTGGGGCTGCCCAAGAAGCTGGTCCAGAGGCTGCAGCTGGTGCAGAATGCCGTGGCCCATCTCCTTACGGGGGAAGGTCGCAGGGAACACATGACACCAGTGCTCCGGGCTCTGCACTGGCTGCCTATAAAGCACCGGGCCAGGTTCAAGGTGCTGATTTTAACCTTTAAAGACCTTCACGGCCTGGGCCCTGCTTATCTGCGGGACTGCCTCACTCCCCATGTGCCCGTGCGACCCTTGAAATCATCCGTGGGAGCCTTTTTGGCGCTTCCCCGGGCGAGGCGGGTGGCCACACAGGTTAGATCTTTTTTGGTGGCCGCCGCTGTGCTGTGGAATTCGCTCCCGGAGGAGGCTTGGTTGGCTCCCACTCTCCTGCTATTTCGGCGTTTATGTAAGACCTGGCTGTTCCGTCAGGCTTTTGGTGAGGGGTAGGGGTGGTGGTGGGGTTTCCCCACTTATTGTATTTTTAAATTGTTTAATTTTTTTTTACTGTTTTATTGATTGTTGTTTGACGCCCCAGGCAGGAGAGGCGGGATATACATTTTAAATAAATAAAATAAATAACATTGTACAATTAAAATTAATAGTATGACAGCTACTGCTTTTAGCTGCTGACAAGTGTAACTGTTGCTTTTAGAGTACAGAATGGCTGGTTGTACATCCGGCTAGACTCTTCCATGGTACTGAAACAGCATATTGTACATTATGAGGTTGTCATCCTTGATTTTGCACTTGTCATCTTACAAGACATCTCTTTAAGGATAAAGAAAGAATGCTCTTTTGCAGACTGGAACAATTTATTAAAAAGATGAATACAAGCATTTTAGCAGGAACTGATAGGCTTCTCAAATCAATTACAGCAAGGTGTGCAGTTAATGAAAGCTCACCACATTCATTGACTTTGCATGAATTCATACACAGGAATTCATGGTTTCTGTCACCTGCAACCTCTGTGCCAGAGCTCTGGCCCTAAACAGTTGCTGTGAACCTTAATTATATATTGTCCTGGCTTTGTTGTGTTATTGGGAATATCAACCCAAATGCACAAATCTTTTAACACTGGTTTTGTGTTTGGAATTGCAGTGACAACAAAATGTATTTTGTGCACATCTAAAATGTTTGAAAAGGAATGTGATATCTCTTGCCACTAGGTGGTGCTCCTGGGCATTCAATTTAACCTTTTGGCTAAAATTCAAATCTAAAACTTATATGGAAAAAACCCCAATAGATATTAATTGCTGAGACTGTCCTGATGGTCTACTTTTTTTTTTTTGTCAATTAAAATTTTGAATTAAGATTTTCATGAAAAAAATGAATACAAAATGAAGAGGATGAAAAAAGTGTTCCAGAATGCTTTCTTCATAATGAACTACTAAAAATATTGAACACAATGTTCATTTACCAAACAGATCAATGCCAGATCCAGGGAAAATCCAGGGGTGCTGTACAAAACAAGTGTGTGGGCCTTTGTAATGGGGTGGATGGGTCAGAATGGGGAAAAGAGACAGAGGAAGCCAAAGAAAGGGCTCAGGAGGGGACAGGAGTCCAGGACCCAGTAGAGGGGGGTTCAGAGGAGGGAATGTAGGGTGGCCATACCTCCCTTTTTAAAAGAGTATGTTTATGAAAAATTCATGTTGCAGGGCTGCATTGGTTCTAGTGCAGCTCTGCACCATGTATTTTTCATAACCGTCCTCTTTTTAAAAGGGAGGTATGGCCATCCTAAGGGAATGGGAAACCCGTCAGAAGCTCTCTGATGGCTCACAGGCAGAAGGGCAGTGCAAGGTTCATCACTAAAGTTGGAGGGAGAAGAGGAACTAACACAGGGTACTTTCAGACATGATGCTAACCACCCTTTAACCACCCTTGGTGGTTATTTATGCATGTTTCAGGGCTGCATAGGGCACCAATACAGCCCTGCAACATGCATAAATAACCACCAAGGGTGGTTAAAGGGTGGTTAGNNNAACATGCATAAATAACCACCAAGGGTGGTTAAAGGGTGGTTAGCATCATGTCTGAAAGCACCGACAAAGTACAGGACTGAGGGAACAGAGGCTAGGGCTATTGAAGGGGAACAAGGCCAGGATAATAGGGAAGCAGGGACTAAGGCTGCAGAGAAGGAAGGAATGGGGCAGAGCAGAGGCAAACAGAACTGGGGTGGGGGTGGGGGTGGGGTGTTGGGAAACCAAGGGGGTAAAAAGACATGAGCGGCCAGCAGGACCACCCTCTGGGATGCCCCGGGGTGGAAAATTGTGGGCGACCCAGCCCGGGTCAGCTCAAGGCACTGAACTGATGTGCCCATTGCTGGGGAGCTCTCTGCACAGCCTGGCTAGGGCCAGGAGCACAACAAACCTGTGGGAGGCTGGCCCTGCCTACACCCTGCTAGTAGTGCCTCGCCACCCACCATGGTGGGCAGCCATGGTGCTCCTCGGCTCAGGGCAAGTAGGCTGTGCGGGAACAGATGTGTTAGCCCCCAGGGGCCTGCTCTGGCGAACCATAGCCTGGGCTGTGACCTCAAAGATTTGCCGAGGTCACAGCCCAGGATAGCCAACACAGCCTGGGGCAATCCCAGGCCAACATCTGGCAGCACCTGCAGACGCATGGAGTTGAGTCCCAGGCTACAGTGGGTCAAAGACACTCATGTCTGTTTTTTATTCAGGAACACAGAGAGCCAGGGTCTGGAAGACGGAATGCAAAGGAACCGGGAGGGAAAGAGAGGGGGGCCCAGATCAGGAAGGACTGAGTGGTTCCACCCAGATTCCTGGTGGTACCAGCATGGTTTTATACTGCTGGTAACCAACCAGGGGACAGAGTCACAGAGAAGATAGACAGGAGACTAGGCGGAGTCAGCAACAGGCAAAACGGAGACTAAGGAAGGGAAGAGCTGGGAGGTGGTGCTGGCGGCTGGGTGCCTCTCCAGCCCACTGGAGGGACCCTTCCTATCTTAGGAATGTTTGATGGCCATCATTGGTAAAATAATGGTGACATAATATGTTCTCTTCCTTTTACGGGGCACTACTCCCTCCATGTCCCTCCATGTCACCCCGAGCTGCTTTCAGGAGGGGCGGGATATAAATCGATGAAATAAATAAATAAATGTCACTCCACCATGAGGTCCTGCAATTGCACAGGGCTGGCAATTATACATGACCTGACCAATGTGACTCACAGCTGGTGCTCAGGTCCCGTTGCCCACACCGGAAATTCATCTCTACCTGCTACAGGCTCACCCTGGGGAGAGATGGGGAACAGTCTGCTCCCACTTCCATTCTGTTGAGAACTCCAGGCTGCTCCTGGGCGGCTCGGCCAATGGCAGAAACAGTTGCTGCGCTGTGCCTGCACCAGGACATGGCACCCGTGGCTGCTCAAAGGGTGAGGAGGGCAAAGCCAGTGCTGGGTGCCACTTGCACACACTGCAGTGGGGCAGTGTACCGTGCTGCCGCTTTCACCCCAGGGAGGTGCCTTACAGGTGAGGCTGCAGTTGCTCTGGTCTGTGTGAGAAAGACACCCCAACTATTTATTTTCTAGTACGTACACACACACACCCCTCAGCCAAGTACCCCCCACCAGGTACATGATCCTACCTTTCTGGCCCCACAGACACACACTCACCTGTCAGAAAACAGAATGTGTTTTCTGATTAATTTTTGATGTCCATTTTTGATGTCCAGGATTTCTTGCATTGCAGGCCTGTAGATTACACAGATGCGGTTATTGCTAGTTTATTTCTGAGCTCCCAAAACATGGGGCCCTGTGAGCGCACACAGTCTGCCTGAATCCAGCTCTGAAACAAGCAAGGCAAAAAATTAGAAAAAGGCTTGAAAACCAGCATCCTCCGCTTTCTACATAAGCTGCCCAAGAAGGATTTGGCATAGGATGGACACAAGCTATCACTATTTTAATCTCTTCTTTTCCCCTTTTGGGGTTGAATACCATGGCAGGCATGGTGTTCAGAGCAGGGAAGGTGATTTGCCTTTTCAGGGCAGCATGACATTTCCTGCCCTAATGATCTCACTCACGAACAACATAGACTGACAGATGAATCTACAGCTAAGCAAAAGGATCTGAAAGAAAAACAATTCCATGAGAAACTGACTGGTAAAAAGGCAGATTATATGCTGCTATCATTAAATGGTAGCAGCAAAATGGCAAAGTTTTTTGTTAAGTGAAAAGCAGTCTCTTGACCTAGGGAAACTATTCTCTTTTCATATATTTACATTTATGTATGTTACACATGCTATATAAAACATTTAAGCCTAAAGGTGTTTATAAATGGACCGGACTCCCTCAGGAGTCCGCTCTTCGGTCTGCAAGCCCCTCATTCAGGGGGTTGGTTTTGTGCTGCAAACCCAATACGCAGGCAGGTGCTGTGTACCCAATACTCTGCCCACCTCCACCCCTCCCTTATGACTCACAGCTGTGGGGAATTCTGGGTCCAGCAAGCTCACAACTCAAAAAATGGGAAAAGAAATGGGTTAATGGAAGTGTGAGCTTGGATGTGTTTAGTGGGTTTCAATTTTAAATTAAACTACTTCTTTACAAATGCTGAATTTTTCCATTAATGACTCCCATCTTCTAGTGTGTGACCCAGTAAGCTGAAGCTCCCCCCAGTTTGCTTCCTTGTTTTTTGGTATTTTTCCCTGTCTTTTTGAGCACCATTTTTGAGCGCCCCAAAGTGAAATGATACAGTAGATGCCCCAGGGAGAGCAAGAGCGGTAAGCTTCCTCACCGCTCTGACTGCTGGGACTCCTCTAGGTGCTTTGCTCGCACGGAGGCTGTGCACACTCTAATAGATGAGGGTAGACACGTGGGTGAACATTGGTCTGGACTGGGCCCACAATGCCCCAGGAGTCTGTTGTGAGTGGAAGCTTTGTGGAGGCTTCGTGCCACATGGGAGTGTGCAACTTGCAGCCACCTAATAAGCTGGCAGCAAACACAGGCTGGACGCCCTCCTGGTGTGGCATATCGTCTCAAACGCCTTAAAATGCAATCTTATGAAGTGGCATCATGTGATGGCAGCAAGGATGGAAATATAAACACAAGGTGCCTTCTCTAAAAAGGAGCGCTTATCTGGAGGGTTGATCATTTTAGTTAGGGATGGGCTTGCAAAGTTATATAGGCCCTTGGTTTCTGGCAGGTATGAGTTTCAGTTAGATCTTTGGACAACTCCTGGTGGAGAGTCCTTTATCTTTCTAAACCTATATATTCCCCCAGACTCCTAGAAGTACTATGCCAATGATGTATGGGAGAAGCTCAAGGAGCTTCTGACTATGCTAGAGGGGAATTTTCCCCAGGCAATTCTTGTGGTCGTAGGGGACTGGAATGCCAGGATTGGTCGGGAAACCACCACTTTAATGGATGGAAGTCTTGTTGATGGAGTTGTGAGTGACTCCACTAAGACAGTCCAGAGACCATCAAACAAATGAGGCAGGGGCCTGTATGCTCAGACTCCTGAATTCTTGTGGTCTGGTCCCATTAAATGGGAGTAGCCCAGAAAATATGGAAGGAGAGTTTACATTTGCTAATTTAAATGGCAGAAGTGTGGTGGACTATATTATTGTACCCATGCATTTTTGGCATCGTTTTTCTCAATTTTAAATCACTTTAAGGCCCGAAAGTATGGCTCTAACTGTAAGGATCACCTTACTAGCATCATTAGATTCAGGTAAAATGGGTACTGGGGAAGTGTGCTCGGATAGTCGTATAGTAATTGCTAAGTGGTCAACATCTCAAGCAATCAGTCTTTTTGAATGGCTTTGGAGTCAAGCATTGTGTAAGAGTCGTGAACAGATAATACAGGTGCAAGAAGGAAGTATTAACCAGATCCAGGACATCTTCCTGAGACTAAGAATTAAAAGATGCTGTGCTTTCCCAAGTAGTTAGAGGATCGTCTCCGCAGTCAAGGCATTGGTATGGCTCTGAGTGTAGAAGAGCGAAATGTAGTATGACTCAGGCCAAACAGAATTGGCTGGAGGCTCCTATGGTGGTAACATGTCGTGAGCTGCCAGAGAAAAGAAGGGGGTATAGGGTATTATTAAATCAGAAAAAAGGCCACTTTTTCAACCAGGTATGGGCTAAGTTAGATCTAGCTACCAAAATCAATGATTTAAGGACCTTTTGGGCCCTCCTAAAATCAGGGCTAAGAGTTGGCTCCAGACCAATCACTTCTCCGATTGATAAAAGTGCTTGGATGACTTTCTTTAAAGAACTGTACAGCGATAATGCTGAGGAAGAGGTATTGCTAGAGGGGTTGCAATTAATGCTGTCTCCTAAAAGCATCTTGGAGCCGTATGTCGACGAGATGCTAGTAAGAGAATTCATTGCCTCACTGAAGCGGTATAAGACCCCGGGAGATGACTGGACTAGGGCGGAAGTACTTCAGTCCTGTGTCAAATGGTGGGCACCCTTGTTGGCTGCCTTTTTTACGTTAATAAATAAAACAGGATGTGTGTTGCAGTGGGCGCCCACGCATCTCTTGCTCGTATGAACTGAGGCAACTACCCATGCCAGCAGACAGGTCCTCCAGTCAGAGGCACCATGGGCAGTACCCACTCATGGCCACTCACGGCATACTGCTGAGAAATCTGGAGTACACGATGCGGGGCAAGCTAAAAAAGTGTGTGGCAGTGGGCGCCCACGCATCTCTTGCCCGTATGAACTGAGGCAGCCACACATGCCAGCAGACAGGTCCCCCACTCAGAGGCACCGTGGGCAATGGATACAGCCTGGTTCCCCAGTGCTCATGCCCAGGACATGCCAATTTCAAAGGCCAGCCTGATGCGCTTCCACCCACCACCCCCCCATGGTCTGTGGCAGGGGGAGTGTGAGGCGGCTGCCACAGTAGCCAAGCTGGGAGGGAGCCGCCAGTTAGAATCCCTCCCCACGTATGCCACCTGAGTGGCTGCTCTGCAGCAGTGCTGCTCAACGGCCACGGACTCCTCCCCCTGCCAAGCCTTGCTCATTTAAAAACACCCAAACACAATAGGCAGTAACCCTATTCAATTTTCATAAGGGTAAAGCACCTTCTGAAAGAGGCTATACAAATGTACAATAAACGTATTACTAGAAGTCGCAGCAATAGTAGTTGAGGTAGTAACAGTAGAAACTGGATTCAAGATTGTGATTAGAATAAAGTACTGCTCGGTATGTGTATGGGTGACAAAATTTGCCCCAAGAAGAGAGAAATACTTGGTTCAATGCAAAGGGGTTTACCTCATTTTTTAGCCATTTCAATGTGTCAGGAAGACTACTTCCCTTTTACAGTGACTGAACCCACACAGGCGGAGAAAGGTTGAGAAGATAAAAGAACAATACTATTTTCTCTTTGACATGCACTTCTCATATGTTTTCTTATAGTGGAACGACTTTACAACATCTCTATGTGATTCCTTCCAGATTGCTGAATATTATCATTGAATTATGATGCATTTGGCTCACAGGAACACTGGTCAGCTGTACTGTCTTCTCACTACTGCTCATTGTGTTCATGAGCCACACTGTAATTCAGTTATATACATCCCCTCAGGGATCTATATAATTATGCTATTTTATTTTGAACCTCCGTGTAAAAGTCTACACTCCGGTTGCATCAGCAGTGCATCTTCTGTGACTACCAAGGCACACTTTTCTGCTGATAAATCATGACATCCTCATTAGCCATTCAGCGCTGAGGAGTCCCTAGCGCTGTGCAGCCCTTGTACTTTGCTAAGATTCTCATCTCATGCATCTTTCAGTTTCGGGAGACTCCCAGATGGCTGGTGAAGAGGTTAGTTTTCCCATTGAAGTTAAAGCTTACCAAAGGAAGCCGCAGACTCTCCATTCCCTGAAGTCTCCAAAACAAAATAGGAAGTCTCTCTAAGATCTAGTAGTTCAGCTGCATGTTACTGAGCTGAGAGCAGGAATTAAGAGTGAAATGTTATGGTCTTTGTAGTAGAATCAAACTGGGTAATGTTGGAAGATAAGGGTGAATTCATAAATGACGTGGTGAATGTCCACCACAGTCAACCTCAGTCAAACGCGGGGGGTGTGTGAAAGCGCCGTGCATGTCTGTTTGCTCGCATTCAGATGTTCACCACAGTCAAAAGCGGCCCGGGATGAAGCTAACCACGCTTCGTGAGGTCGGGGCGGGAGGAAGAATAGAAGCTGTCTCTTATACACATCTAGATGTGTATAAGAGACAGGCCCTGCACCCTAGCAAAGCTTAGTGTAGGGCAAATGGCAGGAAAGTCACTTCTGTTTAAACAGGAACAATTTTGCTCCATGCAGTGGCTGCAACATGTTAGTCCTTGTAGGCTGTGCTCTGATAAGGCCCTTTTCAAACGGGCCGGCGGTGTGTGTGTGTGTGTGTGGGGGGAATGGGTGGACATTGTAGCCGTTGGACAGTGTGTGGGTGGCCCATTAGATGAACGCCCACCCACCTCCATGCAAGGAGCATCAGCGCTAGTGATATGGCGAGACAAAATGATATAGCTGTGGTGAGACAGACTCAGCATTGTAGCCGTTGGACAGTGTGTGGGTGGCCCATTAGGTGAACGCCCACCCACCTCCATGCAAGGAGCATCAGCGCTAGTGATATGGCGAGACAAAATGATATAGCTGTGGTGAGACAGACTCAGCATTTGCATGCTTAAATTAGCTTTCTGCCTAACCCGGGAGAGCTGGCTGGCTATCTGAAATCAAAGTGTTCGGCTCGGGGGAAATATTTAATGTTATGTGCTCGACTAAATGCCTTACCATCCAGTGTTTTGCAGGGTCGTCTACAGGGAATCAAATACGAGGATAGATTGTGCCCTTTTGACCATATAGAGGTCGAGACAGTTCAGCATATAATTTTTGTTTGTAAGATGTATGAAGCTATTAGGACTCAGTACCTGGCCAATTTTTTGGATACATATCCGGGGAGGACTGAACACAATTTACTGTATTATGCCTTAAACTCCATTAAATTTCTGCAAGATATTGCAAACTTTCTGATTCAGGCTTTTGTGTCAAGGGATAGATTTTTGCGTTTTAAAGCTTTAAGAGGAGGTTTAGAAGAAAATTACGATATATCAGAGTGAAACGTAATAGGTGGTGCTGATTTCCAGTCGTAGTGTTAGTAGAGAATTTTGGCTGTAATTTTGAGGGGAAACAAGGGAAAGGAGTTTGGGATGAGGATATCTGAACTGAGATTTGTGGGTTTGAGGTAGCTAGCACTGAGTAAAATTGTAGTATTGTTCGTTTTGTTTTTAAAATTGTATCTAGTAGAACCTGGCATGGGAATGTGAAAATTGTCTTATTGTATTTTTTTCAAATTAGTATGAAAAGAAGCTATTCCCCTTTTAAATTATTGTTATTTTAAGGTTGTTTATTGTGTGAGTTTTATGTGTACTCATGGTATGTGTAAACATGTATTCTATGGCCTTTGGCTATGTAAATAAAATACTTTCTTCTTTCTTCCTTCTTCTTCTGCATGGAGCATCTGCCATTGGCACCCGTTGCTCCGTGGGTGGGCGATGGGTGGAGGTGGGTGGAACGCGAGAGCATGCCTGCCCCCCCCCCTGCCGTGGTGGTCGCATGGATGCCCCCTCGCCCCCCAGGTGGTGGTGGTGGTGGTGGTGACATCTGTGCAAAAAAGGCTTAAGTAATGCAACTACTGGAGTGTCGGGTGGTTCGGTGACTCATCCACACACCACCTTGTAGTGTGCAGGAGGCCTTAAGCTCCTAGCTCACGTTAAGTCTTTTGAAAAATTTACCCACAATGCCTTCTTGCCTTTTGAATCTGATTTTCAGAGTCAGACATAATGAGCCCTGGGAGGAACAAAGGCATCCCAATAGAGCTCTTCATATTTTCTGCCAGCTTCTTCCCAGCATCCTCCTTTCCAAGCACTAGCATCCACACCCCCAGGGCTTCTAGAGCAGCACCGTCCAGGTCTGTAATAGTGGCCTTCCCCTTGTCCCAGGCTGGACACACCCCTCCTCCTGTCTGGCCCACCCATTGCCATAATTCCCAATTTCCTAGTAGGCTGCCAGCCAGCATATCAGGCTTGTTGGGGGTAGCATCAGGAAATTGGGTGGACAATTTGTCATGCCCTGCTCTCCTCCTTCCTGTGTGTGTTCTGGCCTGCTCTGCTGCCTGACACCAGCTCTGATGCCTCCGCCTCAGTCTGCTCTGACCTCCCCCACGCTCTTGATGATCCTTGAGGCCGTCCATCCATGTCTCGGATTCCAATCCATTATACTAGGTCTCTGTAGCCACTACCACCATCTTCCCTATTACTCAGGTTCATAATGTAGAAGTCTTCTGTGCCTCAGGCTGTGCCCAAGATTATCCTCACATCCAAACCATGGTATCTCTTACCTTCCATATAGCTAAATATCTTGCCTCACCCTTTTAGGTCTTATGTCTATGGCTTTGACAAATCTCGTCTTGCTTCTGTTCAAGGCATAGTATCATTTTCTTGGCACACTGCTTCTATCATGTTGTTCTTCTTTTTCAGTCCTCGCGCTGGCTCCTTCTTCTCCAATAAAAATTCCTTGCCTTCATTTTTAAGGCCTTTTATGGCCTATCCCTAGGCCTATTAGCCGTTCTCCATCAGGAGTCTCACTGCAGTGCTGTTGAGATGTTGACTCTTGCTTGCCTCAGATGAACCAATGATACCAGATCCATTTGCCCACATGTGAACTCTGTAGAGAAGTATTTTAATGCTGTGTCCTATGCTATCCTATATGCATGAGCGAAGCGTCCTTTAAAAATCTGCAAAGCTGTCTGTTGCACAATATACTTCAAACCCTTCCTTAAACTTTTTATTTACCATAATGCCTATATTTGTGGTTCTCAAACATTTGCCTGTGCAACCTGATTTTGTAACTTAAATATAGTTCTGTGAACCCAGACAGCAATAATGGGTGTAAACAGAGGGACAGCAGCTCCAGGGATGTCCACTTCACCCCCGGTTGAATGGTCGGTCTAAAGTTCCCCACCAGATGTTGCAAGCGGGGCAGGCTGTGGCTGCTCTGGGACAGGCCCTGCCGGTGGCACTCCAGAACATCCTGGAGCATGCTGCGCTGAGGAGTCTGGCCAAACCCAGGGCAATGGTCCATTTGTTGGGTGGACCCAGGCTGCAGCTCTGTGCCCGGCTGTCTGTTTCCCCAGATAGTATTATTGCATTGCAGGCACCAGCGTAGAACGTTGGGCAATCGCCTCCAACTCTATGGTGCTGGGGTGGGGTGGGGTGGGCTCCATGTGGTCGGCCTGTAGTCCGGGAAAACCGCTGGTCCATCTAAAGCTAAGTGATGTGGGCATACGCCCCTGGAGCAGCGTGGGGGTGGGCAGTCTTCTTGTCCGTCTTGCAATGACATACAAAGTATATCAGATGCAGTCAGGTCCTGGCCCCCTCCACAGATTGCATGATCCCACTTTGGGTCCTGAGCTCCAGTCTGGGATCCTCTGGCATATCAAAATTGACAAATGTTAAGTAGCTGTTGTTCTGCAGGAACTGCTCATCTTGATGATAGTAACGTAAAACTGTCTCCTCGTGCTTCTCTTCTCAGCCTGCTGTCTCTTTTCTCAATTACATTAAGGGTAATTTGAGGCAAGAACTATCCACCAAAACTGGGGTTACTGTACAGGAATCTCTGGATATCTGATGGTATAAGCGATATGTCATAATCAACAAGTCATAGGATTTTGGATGCAAAATGAATGCCCCCACACCCACACATGTGCAGGAGGGCACACCTGTGCGAATGCCGAGATGGGCAGATTTGCGGTGGCGGGGCATCCGTGGGAACGCCATGGGCGGTGGGTGCGGATGTGTACGAGCTCCTCTCATGTCCACCCATCGCACACCAACGAAGCAACTGGCCAGAACGGCGGTTGCACCGTGGGTGGAGATGGGTGTGCACCCATGGGAACAATCACCATGCGCCGCACACCCGCCTCCTCCTCCTCCACCCATCCCCCCATCTACCGTGGCCCGTGTGAAAACGGCCTCTAGTTCTACTCTGTACTAAGGGGCTGTAGCACAAATGAACATTACTGTTGTATAAGAGGCTGATAAACTTCACTCACCATCAGTTCTTTTGTCAAAAAAAAGACCTTGCACAATCTAGTATCTAGATGGGGCTAAGATACAAAGAACTTCACCAATAGCTGAAAGTGGCTTAGATTCTGAGGGCTGGCCTGTTACATAGAGATAGAGGCCAGTTGCAAGGTTTGGATCCAGACCTGAATGCTGTAGTATTTTACAGGGTTTCAAATTTGGGTGTTTTCGGGGCCCTATTTTGGTATTAGTATGTGGGCCCCAACATTGGCTACAATAAGCAACGCCAGTAGGAGTCTCACATCCTTTCTTCTCTTGAAGAGCCATACCCTACAATATCAGGCTTTATACTGCAAGAAAGTTAAATGCTATGACAGGGGATATGGAAAGCAAAGTCAAAGAAGGGGAAACCCAACTAAGAGGGAGGACAAGAGAAACTCCAGCAAGACATCTAAACCTAACGGCTGGCTCAGGACAGAAGAAACTGGACAAGTGTTGGAGAAAGGAACTTGCCGTACAACTTTACACAAAGGGCCACAAAGCTACTCAAGGAAGATTAAATTGACCCCCCCCCCCCCAGAACACAAAGGATGCCTTGTTTAAACAAGCAGCCAGAGAGGATTTGTGTTGCAATATCAAAAACAGAGGTCGCCAGGTTTTCCTCAGCCGGCTTGCAATAAGTGAGGGCAGTAGGGTGTAGACTCCCAGTGATAAGAAATGGTCTGTCCTAATTTATGTATAGCAGCACTGCAGGAGTCCCCTGAGCTGAGTAACACACCAAACTGATGAAATGACTCGGAGAAAGAGAGAGGCTTTTCAGTGCAGTGTAAACACCGGGTCACAGGAATTTGGAGTTTCCTTTGCCCTTAAATTCTCGATGCACCGGCTCCGTTTGCCAGCTACCCCCCTTGCGGGGGGGGGGGGGGGCGAGTCTTTAGCACTTCCCATCGCTCCCCAGTCCCCTCCCCCTCTCAGCCCATCGTGGAAGATATCGATTAGGCTGCTGCAGTGCTGCATTGCTGTATCGCCGGGCACGCATGCACAGGCGACCAGAGAGAGGGAGTAGGAGAACTAGCTGCTGCTGTGCGGAAGCACATTCTAAAACTAGCCTTTACCTAATAAAGCTATGGGGCTTGAGCACTCGCTCGCGGCTCTTTGCTCCCTATAAATACTCTCCCTGCAAAGAAAGCAAGCTTTGGCTGTCTCAGATCTGCACCAGGCACATACCGGCAAGCAGCACCAGGAGAGAAAACCCAGCCCGAGAGAGTGGGGGAGCCTCCCCCCCCCCTTGCAACCTAACTATTCCGGCAAGATGCCCCGAGTAGATGCAGATCTCAAACTGGACTTTAAAGATGTCCTGCTCAGACCTAAACGAAGCAGCCTCAAAAGCCGAGCCGAGGTGGGGGCAATTCCAAACCGTCATGCTTTTCTCGTAACGCTTAACATTTAACTCCGGTAACCTCGTCTTTCCTTTATTTTGATTTTCCACGCTAACATCTTGATCCCCAAGAAACCCCAGTCAGATAGCTTTGAGTCCTGCGCGGGGGTGGGCTTTGTGTAGGCAAACTGCGCTGCAGGCGCTAGCTCTGTACCTCAGGGAAACCATGCCCTTTGCAGCATTTGTGGGTCTGGTTCCTGTGGAGGAGCAAAGGGATGCAAGGGGCACTTGTGGGACCTTAGCACGAACGGAACGGATCTAAAGACTGTTCTACCCCCATTTGCCCCTATACCTCACCCATCCATCCTATCCTAGCAGGTGCATGGGCAACGCTTTTGCGATGAGTCAAAGGGGTGGGCGAAGGTGACCTAGAGGAATAGTTTCCTTTGAGCACTTGAGGAATGTCTGCGGGAGCTGGTGGCGCTGATAATCAAGCAGCGTGACACATCCCCTTTCATGGGTTTCCAGTTACAAACAATACATCACAGGCGGCCTGCAGTTTAGCGAGGCGGGCGGCTGCGCAGGGGGAGGTCTGATGCACGCTGCCATCAGGAGTGGGGACAGACTACTCTTCAAGAGGAACTGACGTGCTTTCTACAGCTATAAATAATTAAAGAGAGAGTGAAGATCCCAAATCAAAAACCCACATAGAGGCTTTAATAGTAACTACTACTAGAGTCCTCCAGGCAAGCAGAGGACAAGGATCTTGTTAGACTGCCAACCTCTTAAATGTCTCTGTCATGTAAATCCCCACAGTTCCTGTTGCTTCTGGTCGTAGTTTGTATAATCACAGCAGAGTTTTTTTTTCTCAATAACTGCAAAATATGTATATCTTAGTGCTCTAACTGCAAGCCATTGTTTCCCGCCAGGGCATTTCCATAATCACTGCATGGTTAACTCTCTCTGTCACCATAACAATGTATATGGAAATCTGCAGTATGTACAGAACCACAACAAATGTGGCTGCCCTATATTTTGGTATCATTATCCTATCACCTCATAAAGGAATTACACTGTTCTGGGGAATAGAGGATACATGAAACCTTTCCCAAGCAGTAGAGTATTGGGGAAGATACTGGTTTACTGGGCTGAGGAGGGGAAAACAGGCTAGCAAGGAAGTCAAAAGTAGATGTGGCCATATTTGTAATGGGCATTGTGACAGCAACATTGATGGCAGTAGACAGACGGTAATAGAAGAACTTCTAGTTGCCAAAAAGAATGTAGGAATAAGGTTGGAAAGGCCAAGTTAATATGCTAAGCTGAAAATGGGCAGCTTAGTACCACAATATCCTGGGTTTATTAAATCCTAACCATGTCTGATTTTATTTTATTTTTTTTACTTTAGAAGTAGATAGCATCTTCATCAATTTCCTCCACTTAATTTAAGAAGTTAGTTTGCAATAGTGCCACGTAGTGACAGAGAGGTTGCGCTGTGGTCTTTGAGAGAGTGCCAGAAGGGTTCTTTTATTAAGAATCATAGATTTGTATGTTGGATAGAAATATGAGGGTTGCCAACCCCCTGCTCCAAGGCAGTGCCACAGCACATGCTAGTTCTGGTGAGGAAGGGATTGGTACGAGTGAGTCACTGGGAAGGCAGAATCGGTGAGGAACCAAAATTAAGAGCGGAACCAGCATAAGTGAGGAAGGGTTGCTCCAGGGAAGCATGGTGAACTTTTAAAATCCTTTTGCATGGGAGAAGTGTATGTTGTGAGGGCTCAGTGAAAGCTGGGAAAGGTTAAGAAACTCGACACCGTCACTGAGGTGGTAAACAGCAGAAATAAATAGTGCTTGTGACTGAGAGCCAAATTTGAAATGGGCAGCCCCATTTCAGCTGCAGACAGAGTGTAAATAAATAGCTCTGGCAAGGGCGTAGAGGCTGCCTTTTGCAGTGCCTGATAAACAGCAAGATGCTGCTTTGAAGTTTATATTGCCAGTTTTATTCTGAACAAAGACAGCCTGTTACCTACTGGCTGAGAACAAGCCGCTGCCATTAAAAGGGTAGCACAGGGCACTGTGGGCAGCACAGCACAACCAACTAGACTGTGTGTAATTCTTTACAGCATGTCTCTGCAGTGCCATCACTCATTCTCATTATGTTCTTTCCTGAAGCTATTTCCTGCCTTTTAGAGAGGCGGAACCAAATCTTCAGAAGGTTGAATTCAAATTTTGAAAAAGGTGCAGGAGTGGACATGGCACTGTATTATTAATAAGATACATTGTCATCCACCTGTTTGTCATTAGTGGTTTGAAATCCTATTTCTGTGGTGGTGGTGACCAAAAGATCAAACGATTTGGGGAGTCCTCTGTGGTTAAATCGGGTGTCTCTGTGCAATTATTAGGGGAAAGTAGTGATGTGTAAAATTCAGCATTTGGGCTTCTGTGCAGGTATTCAGGGTTTGATGGCTACCCTGTCCTATTGTTGTCTGCTGTGTAACTCCTCCTCTTTTGTAAGACAAAAGAACTTGGGTGAATGTAATACTAGCAGTAGTATTAGCAGCAGCAGCAGCAGTAGTAGAATTTTTTTTAAAAATCTCATTTATAGAGTGCTTGCCTGCCAAGAGCACTTGGGGCAGTCACAGCAA
The DNA here is from genome assembly GCA_003113815.1 of Sphenodon punctatus. Taxonomy (NCBI): domain Eukaryota; kingdom Metazoa; phylum Chordata; class Lepidosauria; order Sphenodontia; family Sphenodontidae; genus Sphenodon; species Sphenodon punctatus. The sequence continues at coordinate 2,385,969 of QEPC01003117.1, forward strand.
TAAAATACAAATATACACAATTCAGTTAAAATAAATAATTAAAACCATCTACAGTTATAAACAAATAAAACCAGGAAATGCGAGAAACAAACAGCAGTGACATTCTTCAAAGAACCTCTCAAATAAAAGCTTCTTGAGGTGCTTCTGAAAAGTAAGAAGGGAAAGGGACCCACCAGAGCAAATGTCCGATAACCTGCTGACCTCAGGTGCGATGGTGGGATTCCCAAACAATGAGTGGTGGTTGAGCACAGGAGCGGTACTACTGCTGCTGCTAATACTACTGCTAGTATTACATTCCCCCATGTTCTTGTGTCTTACAAAAGAGGAGGAGTTACACAGGAGACAACACTAGGACAGGGTAGCCATCAAACCCTGAATTACCTGCACAGAATACCCTAAATACCTACGCCTACCGACCAGGATGAGGCTTAAGTAGTCTGTATGTTCTGAACAATGGTTGTGGTCTTCGCTGAGACACTAATAAAAGTTCCTTCTCCCCATCCCCTCCCCAGCTGGGAGGAGACTGGCATTATTTTCTCCTTCATGTTTTGTTATGTATTTGTTCTGAATTGGAAGGAGAGCTCCCAAGTGAAACATACACATTAAGAGCACTTGCGAGGACAAGAGCACATCAGGGGATATTTTCACATGGGATGGCTGGAGGAGCTGCCATGCTTTGATCCTGCCTGGGGTGAGAGCTCTATGTTAGTGGCCTATGTTAGGTAGCTTCATCATACGTGGCAGGCAGGGCTTACTCCAGGTTGTGCATTGGCAGGGAGCCCAGTGCACAACCCGGAGTTAATCTTGCTATGGTTCGGGGAAAACTCTGCTCCCGCCCACGGTAACATCTGACAGGCGGGAACACACGTGACACCACTATGGATGGTCACGCCAGAGTAAAGTGTGGCTGCCTGTGGTAGTATCTCGTGTAAAAATACCCAGGGAGGAATAAGAGGAGGGAGGGTACGGTCCTGGTTTCTGTGTGAAGTCACTGGGAAAATTCCTATGCAATACAATATAGATTTGTGACAAACTGTCTTTCCATTTCCTGGAGCTTGGTCAAGTGTCACAGTCTTGATTTGAGTTTTACAGTTCTTAATTGTAACATAACATACATGTGGAACCTTTTGCTTTACATATTTACCAAACTTATAGTCTACATGTAGGTCCGTGTTACACATGTGTGACCCTATGTTCCTCCGTGACACCCAGTCCCTGTTGGCATAAAATACTTACTGCCATTTGAATTCATTCCTCACAGGTGGACCTTGTACGCGCCTTCACATTCCGCAACTCCAAACAAACATACACAGGGATCCCCATTATGGTGGCAAACATGGACACTGTGGGCACATTTGAAATGGCACAGGTTATGGCTAGGGTAAGTACTAACCATTTTCTCATCCTTCAAGAGCTGGGAAACTGCTTTGCAGCAAAGCACAACATTTTTAAAAGTGCTGTGGTGATTTAGAAATGAGAGCCCAATTCCTAATGCGACATGGCTGCTTAAAGACCAGTCACATCGACTTTCAGCTGGCTGGAGTTAAAAGCTGAGATAGTGAGAAAAACTGCCCATTCCCACAGTGTTTATTGATTAAAATATTAAAGGTCATGATACTGAAGCCAGTGAGTTTAGATTATACAACATAGTAACTATATTTGTACAAAACAGTATGAGAGGGAATGTTATACTACATTTATTCTTCCCAACAATTGCCACTGAGCTCTTAATGTGGTTTTGAAATGAATTGGTATACGATGCACTGAGTGTTTTTACACACACATTTCTCCTGCATGTTTGCTGTTACATCCTGAACTAGATCTTAAACATCTGGCTCTTTGAACTTCTGTGTAGAACTTCTCCCAGAACTTTTGTGTGTAAAAGGTTCTCCTGGTAAACTGCTTTGCTCCAGGCAGCTGTGGTCACTTGGTTTCCATGGAAGCCTGTCACGTCTACAGCTGCGGCTACTTTAGGCTGCCTCAGGGCAGCGTTTGTGTCAAGAATGCATCCAGGAACTGCCTCAGGGCAGTGTGCGTGTGAAAAATGCATCCGGAACTTACTTGTGGACTTGTAAACCCATAAAATGGAAAGATCAGCACTTTAAGGTGTCTGTAAAAATGCCCACTGATCCACTTAAGTAAAAAATTCAGAACATTCCACCATGGCATCTTCTCCAATAGCTAATTATTTTTAAAAAAATTCTTTGGCCTCACCATAGAAAGCAATGACATAAGGTGACAACATGGGACAGAGACCATCACATCAGTTTCCAGGCTGCCAGAAGTGGTCCTGCTGCTGCCCCAGCCCGAGTAGGCAGCTGGCTCGGATGATCCTGGGCACACAGCCCAGGTCAAGGGCCTCCAAGGTGGGCCAGTGCAGGCCATAGAGGTTCAGCATGTCTGTTTGCAACCCCGTCCCTGCTGGGGATCAGAGGCTACCATGGTCGGCTGCCTGTGGTTGGCTGACATGGTGGGGGTGGGGCGTTGGGGACGTGCTGAGCGGGGCCACCTGGCCGTGTGTTTGTTTTGTTTCCCACCCTACTGGGAGCAGGGGAGCGCTTAACGGCTGGTCCGGTCAGATGCATGTCAGTTCCATGCCTTGACCTTACCCCACCAGGGCCGGCCCCCCATCCTCTAGCCAGCACACCGACTGCATGTTTATTTTTACCTATAGATAGATAGCTCGAGTCCTGATTGCTATGAACCAATCCCAGTCTCTCCCTCTCTGCCTCTCTCTCTTCTATACCCCTTGAAGTATGACGTTTACTTTTGATTGCCTGACACAGCATCATGTGACCTGGAAAAGAAAAACATTTTTTTTGTGGTTTCTAATGCCAGATGTCTCCAGCAGGATAGATGTCTAGTTTTTGATGTTTCTGAAACCGTAACCTCATATTACATTCAGTAATTGCTTACCTGTTATTTCCAGTTATTTATGTAGTGTGCATTACATAACAGAAATCTCTTTAGTTGACAAAGGTTTGGATTGTGTGAATTAGCTAGTACAACCACAAGAATCAGAACTCAGTAGCTAATTAGCCTCTGGCCTCATGTCTCACAACAACCCGACCAAACAAGCTGAGGGTGCATTGCAATATTGCTGCACACCTAATGGTGAATTGTTGCTTATGTAAAGAGCCTCATCCTAAGCACCCTAGTCTCTCACAGCTGAGGTGCACAGAATCTCACAGGATTGGGCCTAACTTATTATATCCTGCAGTACATACATGCTCTTCAAACAAGTAAGAAACCCTAGTGGATCATATTGCTAGTTTGCTGCTGCAGTGTGGGAGAAAGAACTCTGACCAAACTGTGCATTAATATCAGTTTGCTTGTTTGTTTGTTTCCCCCCCCAGCATACAATGTTCACTGCCATTCACAAGCATTATTCACTGGAAGACTGGAAACTGTTTGCAAGCAATCAACCAGAATGTCTTGAGGTATAGTCTTATATTGCCAATTATTACAAACAGTCTCTCCTTTCTAAACTGCATGTAAACTATGGTATCTTGGAAAAAGCACTGTGGGGTTCCAGGAATGGTTTTTATATGTGATGGAAAGGGTTGCTGCTGCTGTTAATAATCGCCGCTGTAAGCCAGTGGATAGCATTTTGAACTCGGACTGGGAGTTTTAAGTTCAAATCTTGGTCTCACTGGGTGACCTTGGGTAAGTCACCTCTGTCAGCCTCATCTTCTTGGCTGTAAACATGGGCACTGAAAACAGGCCTGGCCCATCAGTCAGTGTATAGTGGGCTAAGTGAAATAGTTATCTGTTGTCACATCACTGGGACTTCTATGGTCTTCTCAAACTATGGAAATGAATGGATGCTTTTAAAAAAAAATGTTCATGCTAAGACGTTTGCCCTGTCCTAACGAGAGTATTCCCAGAGCTGTTGTTATAACGGTGTACATGATAACACTTATGGTCCATATGTCTCTTCTGAAAAGAGACCTATATTAAGCAAAAGAGAAACAAGATGAAAGAACAGACAGCAGCTCAGTGTAGTCCTGAGATGCAGCTCATAGGGAGCCTAGAGGGTTGCTGGTGAGGGAGGAATCCAGGATCACAGATTAAATTGGATTTAGGTAACAAAATTCAGATCTGGGTCTGAACGTCAGAAACGTTCAGGGGGTTTCACATCCTGAGGTTATGTCTTGTTCATAACACAGAGTGTGTCTATTACATTTGGGTCCGGATCTGGATTTTGAATTGAAACGTCTCCAAGGTCTGTGATAGAGGCCACTATCACCCATTATCAGGGAGGCAGGGAAACGTCTGTGAGAGCAATTGCAGCTCTGTTCTCATGGTAATTAGCGCACGTGGGAATGTGCCATTCCACTTCTACCCCATGAGAACACCCTTCCCTGTACATGCTATATTAGAGGACCCAGTCATGCACGTGTGGTCTTGTGGGATAAAAGTGGAATAGCCCATTCCCACATGCACTAGTAATTGCCATGAAAAGTTGCACAGAGCCACAGTTGCTCTGACAGAGGTTTTCCTGCCTCCCCAGTAATGCATGAAAGTGGCTTCAGACTTATGTTCAGTTATAGACCCCGGCATCATGCCCTGCATGCTGTCTCTCTCATTCTGTGATACGCTAATGTGCAGATACAGGTAAACTCTCATCAATCAAACCTTTGTCCTTATCTATTTTTTAATGGCTTTATTTTTGTGCCCTCTTCTCCATAGTGAGTGGTTTACTTTAAAAAAATAATAATTGTAGTTTATAGATAGACAGTTTCAATCTTTAGTGAGTGCATGTTTTCTAATCCATGACCATTGTTGTAGGATGGTGGCACGGTTAAATATACTGACTTGTTTTGTACTTGGCTCATGGCAGCAGTTTGATGGGCTGTTTAAACTATTTTCATTTGTGAGCTGAAACCATAATACAGCAGAAGTTCGCAGTGGAATTGAGGCTGAATGTGTTGGGTTGTTTCCCTCAGGGATTCTGGAAATACACAAAGGACTTGTTCAGACATGATGATTTCAAGTGCGTGATTGATGCCTCAGTGTAACTATCACTTGGTATCTTACTCCCTCACTTGGATCGCTCAGATGTCTTGGGTTGATCAGCCATGGCTATGGATCATTCTTGCTCTCTCTTTCCAGCATGTAGCAGTGAGCTCAGGCTCTGGAAAGCAAGACTTGGACAGGCTGTCGAGTATCATAGAGGCTATTCCGCTTATCAAGTACATCTGCCTGGATGTGGCCAATGGATATTCAGAGCACTTTGTGGAGTTTGTGAAAACTGTCCATGCCAAGTTCCCAAATCACACCATCATGGTAAGTGGGGAGAAGGGAGGAGTTGGGATTTGCTGATACCAACTAGTGTATTAGATTAGCTCTTAAGCAGTGGCTCCATCAGTTTCTTCAAGATTTAAGATTTAAGCTGGAGTACTGTGTCCAGTTCTGCGCATCCCATTTTAAGAAGGACATTGGCAAATTGGAACGGGTTCAGAGGAGGGCAACAGAGATGGTCAGGAGTCTGGAAACCAAGTCCTATGAGGAAAGGTTGAAGGAGCTGCATATGTTTAGCCTGGAGAAGAGAAGACTAAGGGGAGACATGATAGCTGTCTTCAAGTATCTGAAGGGCTGTCTCATAGAAGATGGAGCAGACTTGTTCTTCGTTCCTCCTGAGGGCAGGACTAGAACCAACAGGATCAAATTCCAAGAAAGATTTTGGCTAAACATTAGGAAGAACGTCCCAAATCTGTACCTGTGGGGTTTCCTGCATTGAGCAGGGGTTGGACTAAATGCCCTGTGAGGTCACTTCCAGCTCTGAGATTCTATGTTTCTATAAGCCCTAGTTTTTTTAAAAAAAATGTGTGTGGGACTTCACCATTTTAAAACAGCTGAAGATTTAACCCTGCATTCCTAGTCCTTATGGTTTCCTATATGGTACTGACTTCCTGAACCTGAAGGTAAACAATCTGAAATGGTTTGAGCTACCTTTATTTATCACAGGGGAGTTGTTGCCGCCTCTGAAGCTTTATGATAGTGTCTTCATAAAATGTCTGGTTGTTAACTGTTTCACTGCTGAAATGAGGTTTGCAAAAACACCCTACATTTCTGGAACCTGAATTCTAATCCCAAATTATGATGTTCTGACTTCTACTTTGCTGGCTCTCTATTTATGGTTCTCAGAGCGCTTGCTAGCAGCCTGTGGAGAACTGGCCGGTCACTTGGAGCAGACCCTGTGGAATTATCTTAAGGCTGTTGTGTGAAATCAGAGACTAGATGCCATGAATATTTGGCAGGGACCTAGAGCATCTAAACTCCTACCCAGACATCCTTCTCTTTATTTTGTTCCACCTGTAGCCAGGAACCTGTGTTCCCTATGTTTTCCCCACCACCTTGACAGCCCCTTGATGGATTGACCTGCTCCTGATTGGCCCCCTCATGGGTGGAGCAACTCTCCTACTCCTTGCCCCTTGTTCCAGCCTTGCTCTGCCTCTGTTTTGTGTTCTTAGCCCTTGCTTTGTTCCCTAGTCCTGTCTCTAGCCCTGCCTCTCCCTCCCCTGTGTCCTGGATTCCCCACACACTGAAACCCTTACAGCACATGTGAACATATTCAGGGTAATCTTCCTCACTTGAAAAAACACTGTACAGTCCTCTGGGGTCTGTAATTCAGTTTGGCAGACACACCACTAACACCCTAAAATTAACTTGCTTCATACACAGAACTAAAATTACCTTTAAAAGCTATATTTGGCAAACAGAAACCGTCTAGGCCTCCCCTAGTGATGCAGAGCAAGATATGACTTATTATTGGTGCCTGTTCTTGGGCAGTAATGTTTTTATTTTTTTGCTCTACTCCTGTGATGACATAGGCTTGAAATGAAAGGTTAAATTCTAGCAGTGAAATACTAGGCATAAAAATAAAAGAGCACTTTAGTAGCAAGCGGAAAGTGATCTTCAGGTCCTTGCAGGCTGGTACACAGTTTCTCTCCTCAGAGTGACCCTTCATTCCACAGTCAGCTGGGATTAGGAGTGCAGTACAAAGCTGTAAGCTGAGCTAGGGTCTCAGGCAATGTTTGTTCCCATGGGTCATATAATGGGGTTCAACTCTAGGTCTGCAGTGGGTTCAGACAGTGCAGTCTTACAGTCTTTTCCATATATACAGACGTAACGGTGTTTGTTGTGTTGAGGGGGTACAATTGATTACAGTTTTTAAATATATGTTTTTGTAAGATAATTATTATCATATAGCTAATGATAATAATTAATAGCAACGATGCTGAGTATTTGTGGTGCATTGGGATCTCATGATGAGGCTAAAGTGATAGCACTGTGAAAACTGGAATTTGTCTTGACTGCAAGGCCATGTTCCTCCAGAAAGCAACAGTGATTGATTAGTACTTCAAGACCAGGGATGGGGAACTTCCAGCCCATGGGCCAAATCCAGCTTGTGGCTATTTTTTTATTTGGCTCCTTTCCGGCTCCTGGATTTGGCCCCTGGAACCAGTCCCTTCCATTGAACACGGAAAGAGTGAGCTCAGGGGGAAGGGAGCAGAGATGAGGGCATGCACTCACAGATATTATTTATTATTATTATTTATTATTAGCAGCATTTGTATATATGCCCCTCATATTCCTTCCTCCATGCTGAGAACACCCCTTGAGCACCCATGCCCCCAATTCCTTTTGGTTCATGGAGCTTGTACTGATTTTCAAAGTGGTCTGTGGAAGAGAAAAGGTTCAAACAAAAAAAGACAAGGGATCAGCTGGAGCACAAATAGAATGCAATGCCAAAAGAAAACAAGGGGCTACCACAAAAGGATTGAATCCAAAGTATATAGAAACCAATTAAAAATTCATCAATTAAAATCTGGAAAAATGCTGTCTCTAGTACAAATAATATCAATATGTACATAAAATATAACGCATTTCAGGTGGAAAATCCTTCTTCAGGGGCATGTGGAAACAGAGAAATTTTATTCATAATTATTTTATTTTATTCAACTTTTTTGCCGCCCCCTCCTGCCACAGGCAACTCGGGGCAGTGTACAACAATAAAAGCATAAAACACTGCAATATCCAATTGCAAAGAACAAAAGATGGCAAATTAGCAAACCAGAAGACTGAACTCCTCTACTGTGCAAATGTCTAGTCTCATAGGCCATAAATTCATAAGCCCAGAAACTCTTGAATCTCCCAATATATTGAGGAAGAGTTCCAAACATCAAAATCTCTCTGAAGAGAAAGGCTCTCATTCTCTGGTAATTTTAACAGCCATCACCAAACCGTAGAGCTTTTCTCTTCAGAGAGATTTTGATATTTGGAATTCTTCCTCAATATATTGGGAGATTCAACAGTTTCTGAAGAAGGGTTTTCCACCCGAAACACGTAGGGTTCATGTTATAGTTTATGTACATATTGATATTATTTGTACTATATACAGCGTTTTTCCAGATTTTTATTGATGAATTTATAATTGGTTTCTATATACTTTATATTTAATAGTTTTGTGGTAGCCACTTTTTTTCTTTTGGAAGAGGAAAGGTTCCTCACCCCTGTTCTAGACTGCTGAGGAAGTTGATGGTGTCTTAGATCAAAATATCACTGTGTTTAAGTTAGTTCAGAAATTGTGACCAGGTTCCCCCTGAGATTCTGGGTGGTGGGGATGCTTGCTTTGTTATAATCCTTTTTGTTCATAGATCTCAAAATGATTTGCTATAGAGAGATTGCTGTCACTATCCCTGTTTAGTTGATTAACTGCATTGCTAGTTAAAATACTACACAACTTCAAGACAGACTTATACAACATACAGCAATTCATTGTTTTTTTGGTTGCTGGCAAGTTTTATTTATTTATTCTTTCTTTTTGAGGGAGGAGTTTTATTTTTATTTTTAAAAATCTCTATTTTATTTTGCAACCAACATATCAATCCAGTGGTCAGACTTGAGGACAGAAAGATAGGGAGGAGCAAGGTCATGAGGAACCTTAAAGGTGAAGATGATGAGTTTGTGCTGGATGCGAAGGGCAGCGGGAAATAAAAGTATCTTATGTTTGGTGCAAGATAGCCCTGTTGCTGCTCTGCCATAAACCCACCAGATCCAAAGTTGATTTAAGTCAATGGGAAATTCCTGTTAACTCTTAACAGGCTTGAAGAATTAGGACCTCTTTGTTTAGGCTTATGAATCTGCTGCATATTTGCTAATGCCATAGGAGAGTTTCACACCATCCGCGTGGCAGCCTGCTTTACAGATACAGAGTGCTCTCGTAATCGGCAAGTGCCACGCTCCCCTCTGCCCCCACCCAGGAGCACACTGCGTTATCAAGAGGCTGCAGGAGAGGCAAGAAGATCCAGTTTGTAGAAACGCTGCACCAACTCTATTTCTTTTGCTTCCTGGTGCTCTTCTCTCTTTATCATATATTTTTTTTTAAAAATCAATATTATACAGTTTTTAAAAAGGTAAACAATTGTGTTCCATGTATGACAGTCAATTTCCTACAATGCTACTGAACTGTTAAGTGCATCAAAGCATAGCTTTCTGACTATTACATTAAAGGGAAATTCAAATGCTTTGTTAAAAAACTAAATAATACACTGAGAACCTCAGCCAGTAAAACAGAAAGGGGGTGGCCTTGTATTTCTTTCACAACTAACCCTGCTGTTGAATTAAATTAGAATTTTGCCCAAGTGAGGACTGAATATCCACTAAGTGACTGCAAAGCTCCAGGATGTTTACACTTGGGATTTTGCCAGCCCCAAATTGGGAACCAAGATGGGCTTGGATTTTAAGCCTCCCTTCAGTTAAGGATGCTTATACTGCAGGATTTTGTGGTATGGGAAAATATCCTGCTGACCTTTCCCAAAAATGGTTTCACCTGAGCAGATGTTCCTTATAAGATTTCCTCCCACAGGAAAATAATGGGCACATAGTTTAAAACAAGGTAGGGAACCTTTTCCCTTCCAGGGACCACTTTGAAAATTAGTAGAAGTTGCTGAGGGCTGCATAGAAGTTGGGTGTGTGTGCTTATGGGGTGCTTTCAAGAAGAAGAGAGTTCAGATCATGGATCTGTCCCCTATCCTTGGGTGAAAACAGACATGACACTAACCACCCTTTAACCACCCTTGGTGCTCATTTATGCATGTTTCAGGGCTGCATAGGGCACCAATACAGCCCTGCAACATGCATAAATAACCACCAAGGGTGGTTAAAGGGTGGTTAGCGTCATGTCTGTTTTCACCCCTTGTGTGCATGCCCTCATCTCTTTTTACCTTGAGCTCAGTCTTTCAGTGCTTGGGAGATAGGAACTGGATCCAGGAACCAGATTCCAGAAATGGAAAAGGGTCAAATAAAAATCACATTTGGCCCCTGGGCCTGAGGTTCCCCACCCCGGTTTATAAGAAATGGACTTTAATGGTGGTCATAAAAACAACTGAATATTGCTGAAAAGCAGATTGTCTCTCTCACACACACAGAAAAGCAGATGAAGAACAAGACCAAACAATGCATAGAAATGACCAGCTTGGTCCCTACTGATACCTGGAGGAAATAAATATTAGGTATTATTATGTAATATTCCTAAAAACGCCTCCTAAAACAGACTTCAGGAGAATGGCCAGTCATTCGGGAGATACAGTTTTTGTCCTTTAGGAGACAACAGAGGGGAGAGAGTAGTAATCTTGCTGGTGAGATGGGACCTTCCAAGAGTCTTGTTCTGAATGACCAAGTGACACCCAGCACAAGATGAGAAAGGCCCCCTGAGCTGAGCTTTAGCTCCTAACTTAAAGATTATTTGAGAATACAAAACAGCCCATATGTCAGTGGAAATACATTTATGGGGTAAACCTTAATGAATATTCATTAGAACTAACCCCTTATAGCTAACTTAACTAAATAAGGTAAAAAAAACACCTCAATCTCTTGCTTTTGATGTGTCACACTGACAGTTTCCTCTCAAATCTCTCTCCTGACATGATTTTATGTTAACAATGTCAACTCTTGTTCCTAGGCCTCATGCTTTATACTACATAAACTAAACATGCTACGGTGGCTTAGACATCCCCAATAGCGGCACTCCAATGAAGTGGGCAATTAGCAATAAAGCTGGCGACTACCATCTCTGTGCCTTAAGAGCAGCCGGCAAGACCTCTCTCTTATCTCATTTGAACCCAATGTATACATGCTCTGTCTGTCTATGAGTGCTATATGGTGGAAAACGTGGCAATATTTCTAGGATTGTTGAAGTGCTCTTTCCTTGTACACGGAATTATATATTTGTCTACAGTGATATCTGCTTCCAGCCTATTAAAGCCAATGTGAGCTGTTCCATTGACTTTAACAGCTTTGGATCAGGCGCTTCTTACCTAATATAAAAAGAGGTGTAAAAACTATTTGTATCATTACTCTCCACTCCAACCAGGTTTATGATTCCTCATGTGTAATCCTGTTGGCTCTGTCTCAGGCAGGTAACGTGGTGACAGGAGAGATGGTGGAAGAACTTATTCTGTCTGGAGCGGATATTATTAAAGTGGGTATCGGGCCAGGTAAGTCAAGCCCAGGCTGAAAATGGCAAAGTAGGAAAGGAGCCGGTGTGGGTGAAAGAGCAAATGCACAGACAAACACTATGTCTAGCCTATAGCAACTTAACACTGCGCAAGGCTATATCTTCTAAAGGTGCCCAAGCACATTTATGTTAATATTATTATTATTTTTTATTATTATAGTGGCAACAATGTACCTGACACTGTACAATCCACGGTCAGAGACAGGTCCCTACCCCTAAGAGGTTTACAATCTGAGAGACAAGGGAGAGGTAAACATCAGGAAAGACAAGAGTACATTCATGAGGTTGAGAAGTTGCAGGCTCATGAACTTCACTTAGTTACAGAGAATTAGGTTCTGAGTGAGGGGGAAAGGATGCAGCATCACTCATGACAAGCTAGGAAAGGCCTGGCGGAAGAGGTGGGTTTTCAGGAGGGATTTGAAAGTTCGGAGGGAGGGAGCAAAGCAAATGTATCCAGGGAGGGAGTTTCAGGCATGAGGGGCAGCAAGGGAGAAGGGACGAAGACATTTAGAGGAGCAAGGGGTTTGTGAGTAGGTGAGAGTGGAGGCGGAGGAGGAGCGAAGCTCCTGGGTGTGGTGGGATACAAGAGTGGAGAGATATGGGGGAGCAAGGCCATGAAGAGCCTTGAAGGTGAAGACCAGGAGCTTGTGCTGAATGTGTTCCCGTAGAGGGAGCCAGTGCAGGGCGGAGAGGAGGGGCTGTACATGGTCAAAGCAACGGGCAAGGTGGATGATTTTGCTGTGGAGCATTGAATGGAGATGAGGGGGACCAGATCAGAGCAAGGGAGGCCAATAAGGAGGAAGCTGCAGTAGTCAAGGCGAGAGATAACTAGAGCATGGACTAGGGTTTCTGCAGCAGCAACAGTAAGGCAAGGCCAGATTTTAACAATATTGTACAAAGCAAAGCGACAGGATTTAGCAACAGCCTGGATCTGAGGCCTAAAGGAGAGGGAGGAGTTGAAGATGAATCCCAGGCTATGGGTCAGAGGGACCGGCTGGATGGTGGCTCCCTCAATGGAAATTGAGAGGGAAGTAGGAGGGAAGCGTTTGGGGGGAAAGATGAGGAGTTCAGTCTTGGCCATATTAAGCTTGAGTTGGCGATGAGACATCCAGGCAGAGATGTCAGCAAGACAGTCAGCGATATGAATCTGGATGGAGGAGGAGAGCATGGGAGTGGAGAGAGAAAGGTGTGTGTCATCCCGTATACAGGTGATACTGGAAGCCATGGGTTTCAATGAGTTTTCCCAGAGAAAGAGTGTAAAGGGAGAAGAGAAGGGGGCCCAAGACAGAGCCTTGGGGAACTCCTACAGAGATGGGAAGTGACGTAGAGGAGGTACCAGCAAGAGAACCATGGAAGGAGCGGTTCAGGAGATATGAAGAGAACCAGTCAAGAACAGTGTCCCGGAAACCAAGGGAGCGTAGCGATTCCAGGAGGAGGCCATGAGCGACCATGTCAAAGGCGGCAGAGAGATCGAGGAGGACAAGAACAGAGTAGAGGCCCTTAGACTTAGCTAAGAGAAGGTCATCAGTTATTTTGGCAAGGGCAGTTTCAGTCGAAATGGAGGGTGCAGAAGCCCGATTGGAGGGGTTCAAGGGAGGAATTTGAAGAGAGGAAGTCCAGACAGCATGTGTAGACAGCTCGCTCCAGGAGCTTGGAAGCAAAGGTACGAGCAAAATGGGGTGATAGCTGGAAGCATCAGAGGGGTCAAGAGTAGCCTTCTTAAGGATAGGGGAAACTGTAGCGTGTTTGAAGGTCAGTGGAAATGACCCAGTAGAGAGGGAGAGATTGATGATGTGCAGCAGAGAAGGTGCAACGGTGGGGGCAATTGACGTTAGGAGGTGAGAGGGGATGGGATCAAGGGAGCAAGTGGAGGGATTGGATGAAGAGAGGAGGGAGGTGACCTCATCAAGAGAAACTGGGGAAAAGGAGAAGAGAGGCCGGAGGGGGAACATCAGGGAATGAGGTGGAGGAAGGAGAGGGTTGAGAAGTGATTGCAAGGTGGAGTTTATCAATCTTGTTGCAGAAGTGGAGAAGATCCTGTGCAAGGGAAGGACAGGGAGGCTTCAGGAGAAAAGCAAATGTGGAGAAGAGATAGCGTGGGTTGTGTGAGTGGGATTCAATTAACGTGGCATAATAGCGGTCTTTGGCAAGGGAAAGGGCATCGCTAAAAGCAGAGAGCGCAAACTTGAAGTGGAGAAAGTCATCAAATTCACGAGACTTCCGCCAGAGGTGCTTGGTGGCTTGAGAGCAGGATCTGATGTGGCAGGTGGTAGGGGTAAATGGTAGGGGTGAGCCAGGGACATGGCTTTATGCAACTGATAGGACAGCAGGAGAGAGAAGCATGGGATTCAAGGGCGGAGAGGGCGAATGCAAAGTCAAGAGGGACAATGGACTGAGGGTCATGGAAAGAGTGAGAGGTTGAGGAGGCAGGTGGGGGCAAAAGATGGAACGAAGCAAGGTGATGGTCAGAGACAGGAAGGGTGTCCAAGGAGAGATCTGAGAGAGAGTAGTTTTTCGATAAGATTAGTTCGAGGGAGTGACTGTCACAGTGCGTCGAGGCATCTGTCCAAAGGTGAAGGTCAAATGAAGAGGTCAGAGAGAGGAAGCAGCGGTGTCCGAGGGGGTGTCCATGTGGATATTGAAGTTTCCAAGAATGAGGGTGGGAATATTATCATCAGAAAGAAAGTAGGTAAGCCATGCATCAGTCAGAGAGAAAAGAGGTGGGAGAGCCTGGGAGGCAGTAGATGGCAGCCACACAGAGCTGGTGGGACGAGTAGAGCAGAACGCAGTGGGCCTCAAAGGAAAAGAAGGAGTGAGAGGGAGGGGCAACAAGTGGTTTGAACTGACAAGATTTGGCGAGGAGCAGGCCAACACCACCACCACGACTGTCAGAACGTGGTATGTGGGTGAAGGGGAGACCACCAAGAGCAAGGGCAGCAGGAGCGGCAGTGTTACAGGGGATAATCCAGGTTTTGATAAGGGCAAGGAGATGGAGATCGGGAGAGGAAGAGGTCATGGATGAAAGGCGCTTTATGGATGGAAGAGTGGCAGTTCCACAGGGCACAAGAGAGAGGCAGTTGAGATTGGGGGGGGGGGGGCAAGGAATGGGGATTAGGTTTGGCGAGAGAGGCGGTAGCGGCAGCTGGGGGGAGGATGTGGGGGGCAGGGATATGGGGAGGTAGAGGTGTAGGATGGTAGTGGGGAGGAATGTTGCTCCAAAGGGGGAGTTTTGGAGTCAAGGAGAAGAAGGGATGAGAGGTACATGGAAGCAGACCATATAATAGCTGCAAGAGGGCAGGAACGATGGACAAGTGCTGGCATGTTGCAGTGCTGCGATGAGTGGAACGGCAGACCATCACTGGAACAGGACACACGACATGCCTCGCTCCGGCTTCGAAAGAGCAGCAACAAATCGGGTGCCGCCCTCAGAGCAGAGACCCAGGAAAATGGAGCCTTGTTAATATCCTAAGGGGGGAGGAGAGGAGAGAAGAGGTAGATGTAACCAGGTGACCATTAACAGCTGAATGCAGGTCCAATCATCATCCCCTTCCTAATAGAGACTAAGGGCGAATTCACACGTGCAGTAATTATCTGGATTTTTAAAAATTTGGTTCTCAATAGTTCGCTGTTAACAAGTCCTGTTGCATTCACATGCATGCCATACCGGCATTCAGACCTTCTTGTAGTGCACGCTTACCTGGCTGCTCAGTGCGGTTCAGTTACAGGAAGTGAGTGGCCTGTGGGGAGCCAGAAGGTTGCTGCCTTGTAAACAACATTCTTTGAGATGGCTTTGAACATTCTCACAACACACAACCTTCCAGCCAACATGGATTTTTTTTCCTTGTATGTCTAGAAAGGGTTGGCAGGAACGGTCATTCTGAAGGGTAGAGTGCTTTTTATGCTAGAGACGCTTGAGACCATCATGTGGTCTATTATTTGAATAGGGTGAACATGCACAACCCAGTTGTGAGAATGTTCGGAGCCAACTCAAAGAATGTTGTTTACAAGGCAGCAACCTTATGTTTTATTTCAGTCCAATTGGCGTGCCGGTGTCCCGCTGCTGCTACTGCTGCAGCGCTACTAGGAGGCAAAGGCAGAGGCAGATGATGGAAGGGGATGGGAAGCATGGAGGGGAGGCAGAAGAACGTTTGGGGGGAGAAGCTGGCTGCAGCCTGCCCCCAGCGAGGCAAGTGCGGGGCCCCAGCTGGTCTCACTGCTTCCGGTAGGGGCAGGAGTAAAACAGCGCACTTGGAAGCACGGTTGCATTCACATGCAGAAAATATTTCGCACCAGTTAAAACCACTACGATGTTGCTTTCACACTGCTGTAAAGTGCGGATTTATTGAAACTGGACACCAAAAAGGTAGGTTTGAGTAGCTTTGACATTCAGATTTCTTTAGTGCGATATTGACCACAATAATTTGCATTAGGGACTTCAGACATGCATGATACATTCGAATTATGATTTAAGTAGAAAAAAACTGAATGTCTGAATCCCACCTAAGAGTCTTAGGTATGTGGGCAGGATAAGTGCATAACACATCTCAAGGTATTATTAGGAGACGAAGTTCGATGTGATAAGACTGCAGTGCCTGGGCTTGCGGTTGCATTTTTTCATGAAAAATGCAGTGTGTTCTGTCCCACTGAAGAAATTTCCTGTATCCTGCTACAAAAAAAACAACAGGCAGCTTGAATCATGGCACATACATTAGCAGACTTCAATTGTGTCAGCCTCCTGCAAATTACAAAAATAATTGTTTCTGCATTAAAATATGATGAGTAAAATAACTCTTGCAAGTAACATTTGTAAATAAAATACTGGTATGCTCTCCAGAAACTGATTTCAAAAATTGTGACTAGGGAGGAGGAGGTAGAGGGTCTCCAGCTTCCAGAACATACCAGGGCCCCACATTTCTTTCATTGGGCCTACTCATTAGGATCCCTTGTTGTGGATACTTCTACTTTGTCACTTTCCCAATAAGCATAGTACAAAGCAGTAAAACATTTATAATACTATATATTCAGATATATGTTTATAATATATATATATAATTATATATATAATTATAATTCAGATTGGGTTACCACCATGCTCACGCATATTTTAAAAAGGATTTTGAAATCTGCAGATTAAAAAAAAAAAACACTAAGAAAGTACAAAGTATTTCGCATTGCTTTTTTGCACTTAAAATGGAGATTTTCAAAGGACATCCACGACCTGCAGGTGCCCAACTATGAAAGTCTGAGAGTTTGGCACCTGGTGACCATTTGTGATTTTGAAAATCTTCTCCAGGATCTGGTTATTGTTTTCTATGGAGCCCACTGGCTGAGTATAGGAGCACATTACTGGTAAATTAGAACTTCACTGGCCCGATTCAGCAGCTTCATGGCACATTTCATACTAGTATCCCTACACCCTCCCCTGATACTTCTACTTGGGATGCCAAGCACAATTTTCAAAGAAAGCAACCTGACTTGTATCCACCTAAGTGTTGTTTTTGTCTTCGAAAAATGTATTCCTAGATGAATAATTTCTTTCTTCTCCTGCCTCCTACTCCAACGTTGATGAGCTCCTAATATTGGGTCTGAGTTCCAGCTTAATCACTGGATGTTGGTTGTGGTGCAGAAGAGGAGAGTGGCTGCTTTTTCTGTGTCCTCCCACTCCCCTTCTGCTGTCTCTCCGAAGCTTTGCTTTGCTTTTTAGCAGCTGTCATTACAGTCCAATAGGAAACACTCTGACGTGAAAATCCCAGAGCTTTTCACTAAAAGTGGCAAAACAGTAAATAACAGCTGCTTGCGCTGAAGGAAAACTCAAAAACATATAAGACTGGAGCTTAGGTTTGAAAATACCGATTGGATTAAGCAACATAATACTTGCTGATCAAAAGATTTAGGGGCAGCAGTAGGAAGCCTTTGTGCTCTTGCAGTGAGCTCCAAGGACAGATAAACTGAGCAGCAGCAAAGGATGTAAGAAGGGTTGCAGCTGGAATTAGAAAGGCAGGATGTGGTGAGACCATGAAATGCCTTAAGAATAAAGCAGCAGAGAGGCAAAGGTGTAATGATTGGGGGATAGGTGAAATGTGAGAGAAACAGTTTAGCGTGGGTAGCATCAAAGTGGAGATGAGCAACAGTCAGCTCTTTATAATCCCCACTGGAAGACCTGTCAAAACAGAGCAGTAACCCAGACAAGGAAATGAGGTGACAGTGTTCCCTTTTTAAAGGTCAAACCCTGAGGTCCTTACACAGGCAAACTCCCATTTTGCTCAAAAAATACTTCAGTCTTTCGCTTTGTGTTGCTAAATATACAGGTACCGCTGTTTTAGATTTTCAAACCATTTCTTAGAAATGCTTATAATGTCTGGCTATGTTTGCTTCGTTCAAAAAATATCAACAGGAGCTGCTGTTTTCCTGCTACCACCTTCCGCTCTGTGTATGAGGGCTGATTGGGTCACTGGGGGTCAGTACTTGACAGAACAGGAGTCTAGAATGTTTGACATTCTCCTGTTCATCACTGGGGAAAATAGACATGCAACTGGCATGGCGGTGGTGACCCAAGGCAGGTTGGGAAGCCGTGCCGGACACAGTCCGGGCCGGGTTGGAGCGCTGAACACACATGCCTGTAGCCAGGGCACCGGGGAGGGCAGGGAGCATGCCAAAAGTGCGGCTGATTGGCCTAGCGCTGTGCCCAGTGCCCTGCCCCCCACCATGAAGGGTAGCCTTGGCAGCCAACGAGAGGCCAGCCATGGCACTGGCCATGTTGGACCTGACCCGAGCCATATCTGCTGGCCTGGGAACAGACATGATAGCCCACTGTGACCCACTTTGGCCCAGTTGGGTGGGCCTTAATCCGGACTGTGGCTTGGAAGTTTCTCGAGTCAGAGCCTGGGCTAGCTAACATCTGGTGGCACTTGCACGTACTTGCAGATGAGGTCCAGACCAAAGCTTGGCAAAGCAGGCCACAGCGGTCCGCTGTCATGGCTGTACCCACTGTTACAGGCCGGCAGGGTTGCATTCATCATTTTGCTGGCTGCACTACAGTGTGGTGGCCCCAACCTCAGTTTTGGTCAGTGCGTGTGTGTATGCTGGTCTTCCTAGTATAGGTGCTGCCACAGAATCCTGGAATCTCACCCTCTACACCCAACCCACACTAACAGGCTGTGACCTGAGACCAACGAGGCCCAACTCGTCTGGTCAGGTCAGGCCAGGTGCTTTGTCTGCCCAAGCCCCTAGGACTGGGCTGGGCTCCTAACTGCAGGAGGCCACGCCTTTTACAAAGCACCATTACTTCACAGAGCTCCATAGGGGAAGGGCCATGTCTAAAAGAAGTAGGGGACTACCCTTCTTCCACTGTAGCCCTGCCCCTTGCAGAGCATTGTGATGTCGCAACACTTGAAGGGGGCAGGAGCAATTGGGCTCAGTACATTCAGGCTTGGGGCCAGCTTGGACCCCAATTTCTAGCTGAAGAAGCGCTTTACCCCACACATTATGTCTGAGTAGGGACTGGGTTGAGGAGAATTTCTCCACATGGAGGTGGCAGCAGGCAGGAAAGAAGGGGCTGCACATCAGTGTTGGCCAAGCAGAATGATTAGATGCCAGCACAGTAGATGTGTATGGTGTATAACTCCTCCACCTAGTGAAGCCAGTAGCAAACCTCGCTGTAAGACAGTGGGTCTGCCTCAAGGAATGTCGCAGAAGGAACAAGTCCAAAGCCCACAAGCCCAGGCAACTCTCATCCTTCAGTGTTCCTTTATTCATGCATTATCAGCACATAAACACAGTGTCTATGCTTGATTGTATTGAGTTAGGCCTAGTATCCAGACCCTCAGCCTTATGCCTAGTTAGCCCGAGAGAGCTTTTTAGGGTTCATGACCCTGGCCAGTTCCCAGCAGAGCCCCAGGTCTTTCTGGCCAGACACAGACTGCATAAATGTCATGACTAGCTGCTGTTAAGCCCCAAAAGGACTGGGGGCAGGGCCAGGGCAATGAGCAGCCCTTTTAAAGGGCCATTGCTGTGGTAGGGCAGAGTCCTTGTGGGCTACTGGCCCTTTAAGAGAGATAGTACCAGACAATTGCAGGGCTGCAGGTGCTGAACAAACAGGAGGATAGCCCCTAATGAGAAAGAAGCTGGGTTTCAGTGTGGTAGAGGCCAGCCCAGGAGAAAAGCTTGAGCCATAAGCTCAGTGAAGGTTACAGAGAAGGTCGGAGCTGAGGAAGGGTTCTACCTTGAGGCATTGAGCTTGGAGGGCGATACCCAGCTGGGCGGGGTGGGGGAGGTTCTACTGGGGTACAGGGGGGCATGCCTGACTTGGAGAACCCAAGACTGGAGACTGTGAAGTGAGAGACTTGACATTGTATATGGACTGTGTGAGGAATAAAGGAGCTGTTGAAGCTAATTCCCTGAGTGACTGTTTGGGGCCCTGATCCTGCAGAGACTTATTCCAGGCGAGCCCGTTCTCACCACAGTTGCCTCCATTACACATCCGTTGACTTAAATGGTCAGACTGCCTTCTTCTTTGGAGACAAATTATGATCAGTTATGTGTATTCCCCAGGAACACATTGAAGCATGCTTCTTTTAAAGCAGTTAAGGCTTATTGAGACAAGAAATAGGAGGAGAGGCTCACCAAGCAGAATACTACAGTCCTATATGCATAGTTCACATCTGGCTTGAGTCCTAGAGCAAGGCCCCTTATAGTTGCTAGACAGCAAAGTCTCTTTTTTTCCTCTACATCCTTCATGCTGACAGCTTGCTGGTCATGGATTGGCCTTCCTCTCTGATACCCCCTCTGAGAGAGCAAGGTTCTTATATCTTCCTAAGTTCTTTGTTTAAAATGATTAGAAAGCTGCATCCCTTTGTGTAAATGCTCTTATTTCCCCACAAAGATGATTCACATCTTCCTGTTTTCATATAACTAGGCTAGTCGCTCTTCTGTCTCCCCAAGTGGATGCATCTTCCTTTGGATTGTTCAGTACCAGTTTTCAGTGGCCATAGTAACAGTGGGGTAGGGCTATGACCCTTTTCGGGTTAATCTGATAGGGACTGTTGATCTAGACAAGTTGTGATTCATGTGATCCCCGCCCTATCGAGCGTACACTGCTTTCAGTTCATATGAACTGTCATGGACCCTGCTGGTTCTCCCCTGCTGAGAGCTTCAGTTCTTGTGCCAGGTTGACTTTACAGCATGTTTGGGATCAGGGGACATGATTTGCCCAGAAATGGCAAGCAGGGTACAGCTCCCAAGAGTAAAGCACCAGGACAGTCTCAAAGGCCAAGATACCTTGCTGCATTAGTCTTGGGCCAACCACTGACCCTTTCCTCAGTTCCTTTCCTTAGCCCCCTTTTCTGTGTGGCACCTCCCTTTCTGGCAGGTGAATGAATGGAGAACCATCCCTTCAGGGCAGCAGGCACAGAGAGATCATCTCCCTTCCCTGGAGATAGTTACATAGAGCAAGGGCAGCCAGACTTCCATAGGCAGGGAGAGGGATCTAGGCTTTCATGAAGGCAGTTGTTCTTTAACTTACCTTGTCTGTCTGTCTGTCTCTGCCTGTCCAGCTATCCTTCTTTAAAGGTTACACTAGGATGATTTGGACCTATTTGCTAAAGGTATTCATCTTTTCCATTAAGGTTTATTTGTCTTTATAGTAGAATCACTTCCCCACCACACTGCACAGTGCAGTTTTCTTTTAACCACTGCATCTTTGCTTACTTTCTTTGCTTAGCTGCTCACTCCTCTAATCAAACCAGGCATCGCTGTTTCTGGATCCTTTCCTTTTATTCTTCTCATGTATTTCTTTTCGTTTCCAGGTTCTGTGTGCAGCACACGGATTAAAACAGGTGTGGGCTACCCTCAGCTGAGTGCTGTGATCGAGTGTGCAGACTCTGCTCATGGTCTGAAGGGACATATCATTTCTGTAAGTGAGTATAGTCTGCAATAAACTACCCATGTCACAGGGCAGGGCAGGGATTTTGAATAAGCAGCCTAGCATCCTGAAAATGAAGGAAACCTTTCTGTGCTCTCATCAAACTCTTAGTCCAGTAGAAATAAGCAAAAAATGACCTTAACCTTGAAGTAATTCATAAATAAATGATTCCACTTGTATCTTACACTGGGCAATCCTATGGTGTACAATATCCAAGATAGAGGGCAATAGTTGCATTCAAAAAGAATTGGCGCAGGTTTTTATGTACGTTTAATGAAAAGTGTTTATTTTATTAATTATTAGTATTATTAATTTTATTATTAGTAGTACTTGTATAGCGCCAGCTGTGTACCTGGCGCTTTACAGAACAATGAGATGGACGCAGTCCCTGCCTACGGCTTACAATCTAAAAGAGTTGGAGGGGGGAGACAAGGAGAGGGAACCTAGGGAGAGTCAAGGGATAAAACATTCAAGCGGATGCGAAGTCTCAGGTGCATGTGCTTGGCTTGGTTGCAGTTAGGGAGGAGATAACTTTCAAGTTGTAATTGTGTCGAATTTTCACATTTTTCATTAAAGATTTGTGAGGTTTTTTTTAAAAAAAAAATGAGCCACAAATATAATTTCATATTCCTCATGTTCTGAACTGGGTATTGTAACATCTCATAAGCACAACCTTGAATGAACAGGCGCCGAAACAAAGAAAGCCTTTGACTTGTAACAGTAGTTCTAGGAAATTACCACTGCTTATTCCTCGTCACTGTTACATTGTGCTGTATTTGTGCAGTTTCTTCCACTGCAGTTCTTACAAAGCACTGTACGTCCAAGACCATACCTTCTGCATGTACATCTCATACCACATAGTTCTTCCACACTAGTTTTGCTGGTGTAACGAATCATGTTCAGCAAATTAGCTGGTGCAGGACTCAAAGTAGTACTTTTTTTCCATCCCCACAGTGTGGGTTCAGGGTCATCATCTTCTAGTGTTTTCCATAGGATGCATTGCAAGTGTACCCTGAGCAAGTGGTAATGTGCAGCGTCCACTGTTGGAGGTAAACGTGCAATGTCAAACTCCCTCTTTGCTGTCGATATATTCTTTACGTACGGTTCATATCGCAACATGTTTAGGGTGTGCATTTTTTGATTCCTTCCATCCAGAGAAACCAGTATTTTGCACCCAATATCTCTGTTTCTCAACAGTAACATTATCTTGTTCACCAAATAATTATGCCCATTTGCATAGCATTTCAGACTTGCAATGGTGTTGAAATGCCATTGATTTACTCTTTCCAGACACAGAACTGGTTGTACAGCGTGAGCAAAAAGGATAATTTTGCATTCCTCTACACCTACTGCTGCTTGCATGGCACTAATGTCACAAATCTTTTCTCTACATGTTGTGGACTGCATCACTATGTTCCCTGGTCTTTACCATGATGTAATAGAAGAATTAGTATATCATCATCTTCATCATCATCATCAAATAATCAAGTTTATTGCAGCTTTCGCCATTAAACTAAAGCCAAAACATAAATCATGAACTACACAAAAAAAACCCTAGATTTACAAAGCACAAGGTAAAACAGTATATACTGCCAAGCATGACAGACTCTTGCGGTACCATCGTTTTGGCAAGAATTAAATATGTAGAACCAATGTTACCACATAATATTCCAGTTACTACCGAGTACTTCTCAGCCGTTGCGCCCTTATAAAAAAACAAGAATAATGCCGTGAGCGTATCAGGGTTGTTGGTATTCAGGAGAGTTATCACATTCTGAGGTTGTAAGCACAAACAATCCTTTGGGAGAAAAGGAAGATAACCAAACATCTCTCAAGTCAGAATATAGTGGACAGAAATACAAGACAAGCTCTAGTGTTTCAACTTCATCACTGAGACAGATAGAGAGTATATTTGAATATTCAGTTTGCCCCATTCTTCCTCTTGTGGCAGCTGAGTCAAAAAGCTGGAATCGTATCACGGACATCATTCTACAAAGTCTTATTTCCCCAAGAATGGTAAGATATGGTTCCAGTTGGAAAACCGACTTCAGTTTAAGGTACCAAGGAGATACTCTAATTGAAGCTAGCTTGGCCAGCTCCATCTAGGCTGAGATATCTAAAATCTTTCTCTTCAGCATAGCATGCAATTGGGGGACATTAACAGAGACAAAAATCATAGGAAAATCCCAGATTATGCAAGATCTTTAAGATCTCACCCCACCATTTATACGTTTTATTTCCACTACGCGAAGCTTGTTCCCTCCAGCAGAGATAGGGAAGCTGTGAAGGCTCTAAGCAGCACAACCTATTCCAATTAGTCTAGTCAAATTAGGCTCAGAAGAGGCTAAACCCAGACATTCAAAATAACAAAGCAGGACCAATGGAAAAATGTTTAGGGGACCCCCCTAAATGTCTCCAAGAAAATCCCCCAAAATCAGGTTGCGGGTTTTCCGCCATTTTGAAAAAACAGTCTGCCATTTTGGCGTTTACACATACTTTCATGGAAATCATCATTGTGCCCAAACAATTGGACTTAGAGGCATGTGGTTTTTAAAAAATTGTTCCTTTTTAAAAGGGCTTTCATGTAGATACAACAAAGTAACATTTCTCTTTTTGCGGAGCAAAATTCTGATTATTTTGTTTTTGACAGTTAAACGGTAGGTTTTATCAGAAACAGTTTCAAATAAAAGTTGTAGAGCATAAAGAAACAATTAAATATCATATTTCATATTACACATAATGACCCGTGTGACCCAACTTTTATTGAATTTAAGAAAAGAAAAAAAAAGCAAATAAAATACTTTCATTCAGCTGGCCACTTCAACTATGCAAAATCTGCACATGTGTATCTCCAAGAAATGCTTCAACTGAAAGAAAAGATGGATCCTGGAGAATCCCAAAAGTTTTCTACACAAGGCTTCTTCACTATTCGCAGATCAAGCAAATTCTGGGCTGGTATCTGGTCTGATATGACCATTGAGCAGGTATTGATGCGTTCCATGAAGAGCACTGGTGGGCTTACCCATGGTCACGGTATGTCCGCATCCACACTTGCAAAGTGGGTGCATACAATGCCAGCCACCTCAAGAGTAGTGGATGCTATTGAAGAGTTCGGCGGAGTCCAGGGTGCATCCTCAGAACAGCACATAGATCTGAGATTGTCAAGACAGGATCGGGACAGGGCTGACATTCACACATTTATAAACTGGTTCCAGGTGCACCACCCTTTCCAAAGACATTCACCTGACCTCACATCTCTCTTCAGTGGAGTTATTGGAGACAGCTCAATAAACTGTGATCAAGCTTTGGAAATAGGACTGTCGTCTCTCAAGAATACTGTTGGCAAGCTCTTTAGCAAGGTCCACTACCGGCGCAAAGACACGGCAAAGTCTTTGGCTACTGTAAATAAGGTTGTAAGAGTGAACAAAGAAGACATTGTGATTAACTCAAACCAGCTTTTCCACAGAATGCTATGCACTGTGCGAAGTGATGAAGAGTTGGCAAACTATTTGTCATATGAATTGGCTGCCCAGCCACCATCACTGTTTGATAATTCTTCAATCCGGAAGGGCACGAAATCATCTCTTGTTCTTGTTTTGGATACATTCTCACCATGTGAATTGTCCATTCCACTCAATGCAAGATATACAATTGATAGTGGTCACCTTTTGAACAGAGTTGTATGGCTATGACCAGAAACCTACAGACAAATATGCGAGCAATATGTCGCGTACGTCACGGAGCACTACGGTAGATGCCACATTGTGTTTGACGGCTATGTAGGAGGCCCCACCATAAAAGATGTCGAGCACCTAAGAAGAGGAAAATTAGTGACTTCAGTTCAGGTGAATGTTGAAGACAATGTTGATGTTTCTATGTCCCAACATGACTTTCTCACAAACAAAAAAAACAAAGGTAGATTCATTACACTCCTAAAAGACCGTCTTCACGCAGCTGGATGCCAGGTTTACCAGGCAGTCAGGGATGCAGACACTCTAATCGTATCAAAAGCCATGGAAGTAGCATCATCAGGTCCATCAGTACTTGTGGGAGAAGATACTGATCTCCTGGTCTTGTTGATCACTCATGCACAAATGAAACACACATGCTAATGCCTGGCACGAAAAGGAAAGCAGATCACGTATACAGCAGTCAAAAGATACAGATCAGTTTAGGAGACATGAAAGAGTATATGTCTTTCCTCCACGCATTTACAAGGTGTGATTCCATCTCTGGTCCTTTCGAAAAAGGGAAAAAGAATGCTTACAAACTGCTTTCTACAGCTGCTTCGCTTCGTCACCAAATGGATGTCTTTAATTGTGCTTCATCTTCCCCAGAGTCAGTTGCAGCTGCAGGAGAAAAGTTCTTCCTGGCTATGTATGGTGTTAAGGGGCAACCAAATCTTGGCACAGCAAGACATCGCATTTATCTGAAGACAATGGCCAAGCAGAAAGTCAGCGGTAGCTTCAACCTAGCAGTACTCCCACCCACCCCGGCTGCAGCATGCCAGCATTCACTACAAATGTATTTACAAGTGCAGCAGTGGAGGTATATGGAACTACCACCTACAGACTGGGGCTGGAAGCTCCACACTGATAAACTCCTTCCAGTTCCAACACTACAAAAATCTGTTCCAGAAAACCTTCTCAAATTTATTATGTGCAACTGCAAGACCTCATGTGAAAGAAATTGTGAATGCAAAAGGAGTAGTCTTGAATGCTCTTTTATGTGTGGCCAGTGTGAAGGTTATGGATGTAGCAATAGCCCACTTGTGGTCGACGAATGTTACTATGATGATACCAATGAGATGGCCTGTACAGTCCCCAAGGAAAAGGACATTGATGATCCCGGTGAATTAAATTCACCACCGGCGAAACGAAAACTGATGGCAATACAAGCCATAATAATTCAGATGTCTTGAAATTAAAATTATTATAAACTCCTTGTCACTAACGTCTCATTTACTCACCAGTATTTAATGTAACAGTAATAGTGTGTTTGTAAATCATATACTTTAAAACAAAGTTTTCATGAGTTGTGATTCCTTCGCTTTATTCTATTATTATTATTATTATTTTGTTTAAAGGGAAAATAAACCATATTCTTATTTCAGTTGTTATCGTTGTCTGGCTACATCATTATATTATATTTTCCTACTATTTTATTATTGACATTTTGTGTGCCCTGACCATTCTATACAGCTCATTATGTGTAATATGATATTTGTTTCTTTATGCTCTACAACTTTTATTTGAAACTGTTTCTGATAAAACCTACCTTTTAACTGTCAAAAACAAAAATAATCAGAATTTTGCCCCGCAAAAAGAGAAATGTTATTTTCAAGGTCACAGCAGCACAGTATTTCAAGGTAGAATGTTACTTTGTTGTATTTACATGAAAGCCCTTTTAAAAAGGAACAATTAAAAAAACCCACCATGCCTCTAAGTCCAACTGTTTGGGCGCAATGACGATTTCTGTGAAAGTATGTGTAAACTCCAAAATGGCAGACTGTTTTTCCACAATGGCGGAAAACCCGCAACCTAATTTTGGGGGATTTTTTTGGAGACATTTAGGGGAAGATTTTCAAATGTGCTGGTGGGAATTTGACCCATTGATTTTTAGTGGTGTTAGCAACTTACTGTTTTTTGAGTCTTTGAAAATCTCTCCTTCTCTTCTGAAATAGACAATGAAGCTTCAAAGGCTGGAATATAAAATAACAGAATTAAAAGCAGCCATTTATGGAGGTGGACAGCTGTCCCTGGAAGTAGAAAGTGCCCGCAAGTGGGAAAGAACTTGGAACAGCAGGACTGGTTCCAACAATGCATCTGTCCATCTAGACAGGCTGAAATCTTAGTTGGTGGTGGATTATTGCAGACTTGCATTTCAAGGAAGATCAGTTGCTGCATTCTGACAGAGCTCTGCATGATAATAGCAGACAAGGGAGGCCCAGTTGTTAGATTTCCAGCCTGGGAGCTAGGCTCAAGAGCATGCTCCACCAGTGACGACTACCTGTGTGGCTTTGGGCACGTCACTTAGGATTTCATCACCTGAGACACTGCTGAGTTCCATGAGGCTTGCTTGCCCTAGGATAGTTTGCCAGTTACCCTAGAGTAACTTGCCCTGGTTTGAATCAGGTAAATCCCTCCTATGAGCTAGGGAATATGGCTATGTTGGAATGCAGGAGCGATGTGCAGCCCCAGGGAAAACTTTGTGTGAGCAAAGCCTTAGACTCTTTGATCCTTTTTTGTACAATTAGAATAACAACACTTTTCACCTCGCAGGGAGATGTGAGGGGAAATACATTGAGGATTGTGAAGTGCTCGGTCACTGCAGTAACTATTGAAGTATATAAGAGCTGCTACAACAGCTTGAGACCTCGGGGGCCACCCCTTTATTGTGGCACACAGTGCACATCCCATTCTGTAGAAGGGTGCTTTCAGACCCCATCAGCACCATCTGGCAGCCCCAGCTACCATACGGTATTGCCAGGGTGACTGGTGGTAGAGGCAGTGTAGGAAATAGCCAAGAAGGTCTCGGCCGATGCTACAAAAAATGGCTCAACTGTGTAAATTAGACATACAACTGGTGCTGTCGCTGGAGTCTGCAAGTGATCATCATGACATCTGAAAGCACGCTAACAGGAAACCTGGTATCTCTATCCCAGGCATAGGGAAGGAAACATTTGCCTCCCAGGGGCCACGTAGAAGCTGGGAGTTCCCAGGAAAAGGAGGATCCGGATCATGGATCTGTGCCATGAATCTGTCCCTTAGCCTTGTGTGGATGCCCTCATCTCTGTTCTTTTACCCGAAGTGCAGCTTTTTAGTGCTTGGAAATAGGAAATGGATGCAGGGACCAGATCCAGGAACTGAAAAGGGACCAAATAAAAAGTACCCATGGGCCACATTTGGCCCCAGGCCTGAGGTTCCCCATCCTTGCTCTACTCCCTTAACATCATCCATGAACATCCCTATCTTTCCTTCTGTGAAAATATTCTCCTGTTGCTCTTTGCTACCCAAATGGAGCAGACTTAGGCTGTTTTTAAACGGGACCCGTACCCACACCGGTCCACCCATGCCCCGCCCTCCTGAGCACTTGTCTGAAGGTGCAGTGGGTGGGTGTGCACTCCCGGGCCCCAAGCACTGCCCACTCATGTCCATGCACGGAGCATCGGGGAGAAATCTGGGATGCTCCATGCGAGGGCAGGAGTGGGCAGTGTGTGGGTAGGGGTGCACACCCATCCTGGCCCATTTGATTCTTCCCCCACTCACCGGACATTTGTGGGCGCTCTACACGGTGCACACAGACCCGCCCCTCAGCCGTGCCTCTTTTAAAAATGGCCTGGAGGCTGAGGGGTAGATCAGGCACTGGTGCGTCAGTCTCTTGCCAGTGGGACTAACTGGATGACCCCACAGCAGGGCTGTGCTTTGGTTGAGACAGCTCTGACTGGCAGCCAATGTGAAGCAGTGCATGTACTTCCAAGAAAAAGGGGAGGCCTAAAATGTTCTGACCTGCTGAACAAAGGGTCTGTGTGTAGTTCTTGGAGCCTGATGTGTAATGGAACAAGGGAAGGTAAGTTCTTGGAAAAATCATTTTTCAGCCAAATCTTCTGCATGAAGGTTTCAGCCACGCTATCTCAAGAGCTAAGAGGTGCCATGTTCACCGGCCCATCCTCATTCCCTTTTCTTCTGCAATCACTCTGAAGAATTTTACTCGTTTAATATTTGTCTAATAGTGATGGGTATTGACTTCCCTATTTCAAACTTAGGGGGGCTTGTTGCTGGTTATTTTGTTGGAGCCCAATCTTTTTTTTTTTTTGATACAGTAACCACTAAAATAGCACACGCTAGTATCTTGGAGAATAAGAGCTCTAAGAGCAGAGAGACAACAGGATTCCAGTCGCCTCTGCCAGTGTTTGGATCTGGCTGACTCTGTCAAATTGAACAAAAACAGAGAAGGATGGGATTCTCTTTCCATGACTAGAGATTTGCGCAGAGATGAATGGATCCAGCGGGGAGAGATGGGACAGACACCACCGCTGTTGGGATGTTCTATAATCGGTAGTTAAGCTAATCACAGATCAGATTTCGCCTCCTGTGGGAAATGGTAACTAAACTACATTTTGCACCCCTTTGGGACTTGTAGGAATTTCTTTTCAAAGCAGGACAGCTGGCAATTTGGAACCCCTACACCTGTGCCAGACATCTAAAAGGACTTTTCTTTTTGATGCTTTGTGTGTGGGAAACAAAAAAAACACATTTCAAGCAACAAAAAAAAAGAAAAAAATCAGACAAAAAATTTGATTTACCAAATTAAAATTTTTCAGTCACCCAATAAATATTCCATACCAACATCCACTGGGAAAATCCCATTTCCCAACAAAGCTTTTCTCAACAGAAATTCTTTGGCAAAGTATTTTGGGAACTCCCAACCAATCTTCGTCTGTTGATGCTGTTTGTTTTCTTTTAACAGTCTGTCTTCAGCCATTAAAGTGCAGCTATAGATAGAACAGCAAGTGGGTCAAATTCTCCTCCCAGTTACACCCAGGCAATCTCCACAGAGATCAGAAACGCTGCGAGAATCTACATTTAATCCCTTTCATTGATTTAAAACTGCAACACGCTCTCTTTAGAAGTAAAATGATGTCTTTTTTCCTCTAACTGCTGGCACTGAACCCGCAGCCTGGGATTTAAACATTCCAGCTGGGTTCTTTCTGACTCGTATGTCATTACTGACAGAAGAGATTCTGTAGGTTGTATTTAGCCCTACTTGCCTATCTATCTCCTAACCTAACCTATACGTTTAGCATTGTGGTGTGCAGGTGTTTTACCATCTGACCACTATACAAAATGTGCTATTCTCTTTGACTCTTGTTTTTCCTTCCACAAAAGCTAGAGAGAATTTTATTTTATTTTATTTTATGGGATAACTGTGGCAAGGAGATGGGCTTTGCATTTTTTGCTGAAAATTGTATTCATTCGGATTTATATCCTACCCTTTCCCAAAGGCTTAGAGAGGGGAACAGCACATAAAAAAGATGTGAAATACAACTCATCTCAAATAGGTATAAAATAATATGCATATAAAAATAATATAACCCCCCCCCTAAAAACTAGCCTTTTGTGCCAAACCTGTACCAGGCAACCAAATGCCTGGCCAAACAGAGAGGTCTCGCATTGCCACCAAAAAGTGTTTAGGCTTTGGCAGACTTCCAGGGGAAGGGAGTTGCAGAGTTGTGGAGCAGCCACTGAGAAAACCCATCTCTGGGTGTCTTCATATAGACAGCTGCTCCGCCTCACCCCCATGCGGGCTGCCGTTTAAAGGTGGCCTGCCAGATGTGTAGGCGGAGCAGAGGCGGGACAGGCTGTCCGTGCTCCAGGGCTGCCTTGCCTGTGGTGCTCCAGAACATCCCAGCGCACCATCAGCAGAGCAGGCAACGGCTTGAGGTGTGGCTGCTGTCCATCTGCTCCATGGACAGCCGCTGCAGCCCCGCTCTTGGCCGGGGCTTGCCCCAGCAACACCATAGCATTCCAGGCGATCTTCCTGCAATGCTAAGGTGTGGGGGAGGGGCACCACATGAGTGGATCCTGGCAGCTGCCAGGTCTGTTTAAAATGGACCCAGGCATGGGTGCACCCCCAGACTTGCTCTGGGCCTGTGCACCCCTGTGTGTGTGTCTCTATGTGCCTTTGCTGTAAGGATCTGGCACCTTAACAATCAAGTTGGAGCATAAGGAAGAGGCAGGCTTTCAGATATGTAGGGCCCACTCCATTTAGGACTTCATAGGTCAATACCAGCACCTTGAATTGTGACCATTGTCATGAGCCTTGAATGGTAAGACCCATTGTCATCCTAACCTTTTGTGGGAGGATGTTCTAAAGCCCTAGTGGGAAGTTCTGGCTCCTGCTGACAATTCCTGACTAAATACGCTAGCACAGAGAGAGCTGGTCCCTAAGGTAGCCTAGACTCATGAGGGTGTTTTTAGATGGACAAACTATCCTGGGATAATTAGAATAATCTCCAGTGATTATTATCCCAGAATAACAAAGTGGTACCTGTTTAGATGGGCATTTCTATCTCTGGATAACTTTATTTCAGAATAGCCAGATGAACAGCACATTGATTTTATCCCGGTGATTAGTCTCTTGGATGAAGTTCAATCCCGAGGTGCTTTTTTCCCGTGCTCAGTGCACTGATTTCCGGGATTGAAAAGAATCTGATTTTCTTCATTTTTCGGATTTCTGAGTTGAGGTCAGAAAATAGAAACTCACCCCTTTGTTCTGCACTGTGGAACGATGACAGTGGTAATACGATCACGCCACAGTCATGTGCTCCTAGATTACATAGAGGCAGAAAATGACTAGACAGTCTGTCAGGTCTTGCTGTTGGACTCTGTGGTGCTAATCACTGGGATAGTGACCATCCCGGCATAGTTGTTCAGACGGACCTTATCCTGGGATCATTAAATAACTGGGTGCATCCCGGGATTAAAGCCATTATCCTGGGATAAATGTCTGTCCGAAAATGCCCCCTGCTTTAGACTGAACTTTACAAATGGTCTATGGTGTGTTCAGGCAGGCAGTCCTCAGTGCCCGTGCTCAAGACCTGATTTGAGAACTGCTGCTCTAAAAGGCTTCCAGAGGGTGGGGATGCTGAGTAAGTGCTGCTGGCAGTTCAAGAGCAGCTACAGCATGATGTGCTTATGACTCTGCTATAGAGACACTCTCGTAGCTATTACCAGCAAGTTTTAATACAAACCCCACACATGCAGCCATGGGGCAATGAAAGCATCATTTAATAGCTGCTTACTCGAAGGTCATCACCTCAATTTACTTCTGAAATTCTATAAGCCACATATAAGGCTTTTAACCTGCATTGTTGTCTCTGTCAATTTAAAAATGGCAGCAGCCCTAAGAGGTTTCTGCTGGTGCTCAGCTGCGCAGGTCAAACACAGGCATAGAGTTCTGCAAATGGGAGAATGAAACAAAAGGAGGTCAAAATATTAGCTCTAGGCAGGAAACTTCAGCAGAGCTATTTGTTATTAAGGACCTTATCCTGGAAGGTGCTAGATGCTTGAGCTAAACATAGTAGGTGAACTAAGCATTATCCAATACAGAGCTTACACACACAACACAACATACACACACCTGTCCCTTAGTCAGGATTCCACTCATCACAACCTCCACTGTCTGCACTGGATGGTGAAAGTTAGTTGGAAGATGAACCCTCTCTAACTGCTGTCTCTCCTTTACAAATGTTGTCGTCGTGAACAGTAGGGAGCATGGTCAGTTTCACTCTTGAGGAGATTACCTAACACACTTGTGGACTATCGGATCAGAAAATATTTCTGGTAGCCGAGTCCCACCCTGCTGTGAGCACTCGGTGTACCGTAAACTGCAAGGAAACACATTTCCAGTGTGTGGCTGTTTGTAATAGAGCTCAAGTGTTGCTTTCTAGTGCACAGGCCTGCAGCGGCAGGGCGGCAGAGAGAATGATCTGGGAGGGGCTCTTTCTGCAGTCCCTCATTACAGGGAGCATAAGTGTCTTTCTTTAAAGACAACATTATTAGCAGAATATATAGCACAATCAATTAAAATGGCAAACAACTCAATAATAGGAATCCCCACCAAAATCCCTTCATGCAGTTGCGTCTTTGCTGTGCACCCCTTGTCTCACTCCCTCAAGTCCTGTGGCACCTAATCATGCCATGCTAATTATTATAGTTGAATGTTCCATCCAACGTAAAGTACCCACTATTCTGTTTCACCTGGTCAAATCATCCTCTGGGGCAAGGATGAACAGGAGTTCCTTCTCCTTGACGTTTGTTTTGCTTTCCTTTCTGCAGGATGGAGGATGTAGCTGTCCAGGAGACGTTGCCAAAGCTTTTGGTGAGTGTAGTAGGGGCCGGTCTGCTTCTGAGAGTAGCAAAATGGTGATACTGACCAATTACCATAAGGACTGTAGGAATAACCATACTAGATCAGGGGTCCATCTAGTCCACTGTTCTATCCGTATAAGTAAATGCTTCAGAAGAAGGAATAAGAGCAGCCCTACAGTAGGCAGCTGTGGCTTCATCTGCCCCCAAGGTCTCATCCCAATGTCTGATCACTTGCTAGAGGTCAGGAACATTCCCCCCCCCCCCCCGCAGGACACTTTGAAAGCACAAGCTTGGCAGGTCAGATAGGAGTTGGGGGCTGGGGTTTTTAAAGGGTGTGCTCAGAATGGGAGAATAAAAGGAAGGGTCCAGATCATGGCTCTGTACCTTAGATTCATCCCCTGTCCTTGAGCACATGATCTCATCTCTGCTTCCTGCCCCTGAGCTCAGTTCGTTCAGTGCTTCATGGTAGGGACTGGATCCAGAGACCTGACCCAGGGACTGGAAAGAGGCGAGATGAAAACCAGCCATGCTCTGGATTTGGCCCAGGGGATGGAGGTTCGATTAGCCAGTCAGGGGTGGAGGGAACTCTACTGATGTTAAGTCACCATGCATAGTCATTGCCACACACACAGGGCTAATTTGACTCTGTCTGAATTGTACTATCCAAATTATGTGGTGCAAAAACATGCACAGGCTAGGGTTCTACTCAGAAGCTAAGTATTTGGTGTGAAGGATGCCAGAGGTTTATCAGTAGAGCAGAGGCTGTGAGTCACAGAACACTGATGAATGTTGCAGTTGCAAATGAGCTGCCTTTAAGACGCATCGGGGTAGACAGACTAGAAATGGTTGTGAACACACCACCTGATGTCTTTAGGCACAACGTTAAGCCATGGGCAGAGGGAAAACACTCAACTGTCGTCCCTGAGGCATCCATGTAACCAGTGAGGAGTTAATGGGAGACTAACGGGGGGGCAGACCAGTGGCCAAAAATAGTGACACGCTTAGACAAACATCGTAATCACCATTGCATCTAAAGACACCCATTGCTTAGTATCACCAAGGCTGGTAGGTCTAAAATTAGGCTTTGTTTTGGTTTGCTGGCCACATGTTGGTCTTTCTTGCCTGGCTGCTTGCATGCAAAGCAGAGGGGTAGAATGAAGCAGTAGTCCAACGTTGCAGCGAGTGCAGACTGAGCCAGTATTTTGGGAGGGTTGTTGGAAGCGAATGGTCCAGCTTGAAGAGCTGGGATTTTAGCCTTTGAGCACGAGCAAGGCTGAAGCACAGCAACAGTAATAATTGAGGCAAAAGCTCTACTCTCATTTAAATGGCTACAATTCAGCTGCTGCAGCTTTATGCTGGTATAACTGAAAGCAAAATATGGCCATGAATGTTTAGCGTTTGTGATGGTTAAGGATCTGTCCAGCTTCATGAGTAATGTCGCCACTAGTTGATGTTTGTGCTGGGCAGTTCCCATTTTGATGGATCTGAGTGTATCTCCCAAAGTTGGCTTAAAAGGCATGAAAGCATCCATGTAGAGTCTTTTGGTAGGATGGTCAAAGGCAAATAAACTAGAGATGGGCCTAAGCCTCAAATCAACATACATCACCAGATTTTGTGTCTGTGTTTCCTGGGATAGCTGAAAGTTGAATCTGAATCCAGTCTTTGTGAGCAGCTCCTAGCTTTATAACAGAATTATTAGGATGTGTTAAGGCCAGACCCTTGGGCTCTGGGCATGTGGGAATGAGCAGTAAGGGGACATGCTACACCAGACAGGCACCATGTACATGCACCCTAAAACCCTAGGAGAACCTGCAGGGCACATTATATATGTATACCATGGACCTAGGAATGGAGGCAGTCAGGTGATTTGTGTCATCCTGTGCTGGTGGAATGTCGACGCATTGTTAACCATGGCTCTGTTGAATGTGGCAGCAGTTTAGTGCTGATTTTCTCCTGCAAAGCAGTTGAATCTGGTTAAAACTCCCCCACCCCAGAGTCTGTTGTTCTGCTCTTGTTCAGCGTTCAGATGTTACCTGCCCGTCCCCTCTGCATCTCTCCACACTGATTCTGCTTGGTTCCTGCAGAGGTTATTAGGATGTTATAAGCCCAGCTCTATGACCTCATTGCATTCCAAGCTGGCGAGGAGGAGGCCTGGCCAGTGGAAAAAACTTATTTCAATAGAAGCATTTCCAGAAATTAGAACAGGAAGCCACTTCAAAGAGTTTCAGCATTTTTCTCTGTAATGTTTATTGCTAGTTTGAAGGGTTCTTTTAATCTCTTTGGGCACAGTACAGTGGAAATCATGCATCCTCCCAAACCTGTGTGAACTTGATGCCCAACTAGTCAGGATCTGGGCATTAGATCTCCTTTGACTAAGACCAAAGACTGCCTGTTGCAGGGGAGAGAAGAGAAGCACTAGAGCTTGCCCTCTTGGCAACAATCCTGCACTGGCAGAAGAATGGGTAACAAACATGGACTTTAGCAAAATAGGTTGCTCTTATCCTTAGTGTAGCCTTCACCTTGGTAGTATTTGAGTGTTTTGTAATTAGTAATGAGCTTCTCCTCACAGCCTGTGATTAACCCATACATTACAGATATGGAATTGAGGCACAGAGAGACTAAGTGACTTGCCTAAGGCTATGCAGAGCCAAAAATGTGGCCTAGATCACCTGAACCCCAGGCTTGTGCCTCAGGGTACTCTTGTATGTTCTTCATCCTACAGCAAGGACATGGAGTGGCACATGCATGCAGTCTCATTGCTGGGGTTGCACATGATGCTTGCCAGGATGCATGGCAAGTCCATCCTTTTCTGGCTGCAGCAACCCTGATTGGGGCTGTGTGGAAGCTGTCATGGGAAGGAACTGGGCCGAAGGTGGGATTAGGACTGCTCTGTTACACAGAAGCATGTGGAAGAGGCTAGAGATGAATTATAACAGGCAAGGGACAAATCTTTGCAAGTTCAAAAATGTTTATTCTGGTTTGAAACACAATTTTGCATTTTCCTGGGCTCTAGCCACAGCAAGAAGTGCCATGGCTGGGAAAGGCTGATTATGGAAGAGCTCCGGAGTCCAGAAGGGAGGGCCAGAAATCTCCAAAGGGAATTATTAAGATTCCCAAAGTTTAGGACCTGTTCTTGCTGCAGTAGGCTACAGTAAGAACTGGGTTTGCAAACCCTGAAGAGCTGGAAAAAGCATTCAGAGATCTGAGTCTGAGCCAAACTCTGTCCTTTTGTGGTTCAGTCAGTTCTCATGATGCTGAATGGCTTTGTGGTTTGTTGGTTGGACAGGCCAGGGGAGATGGACTCATCCAGAGTCCTCTCATTTGAAGGATGCCTAAGTGTGCATTCTCATGACCATGTCTGCTCCGAGGTTGTTCATCTGGAGGAATTCCTCTGGAATACCTGCCTCCCTTTGGGTCTATTCTGACAAGCAGTGAAAAACAAAGAAGTAACTCCCTGTCCCCATTGGCCCTTCCTGCTCACTGGGCAAGAGGCAGGCAGCTGCAGCAGGGGGAAGAGAAGAGCAAGTCAACAAAGACAGTGTTGCAGACAGGCACCAAGAGGAACTGGGACAGGCGCTAGGAAGAGAGATGTATGCTGGAAAGTGGGAGAGTTTTAACAGGAAAAACAAACAGTGCTACTTGCCTCTGATGATTCAGATTATCATCTCTTCTAGAGTAGAAGCCTCCCTCCCTGGATTAACCCTGCTTTCTCCCACCCCTACTGACTCCAAATAAGGGCTTCCGTTCCCATCTGACCAAATGTCTATGTGTGATGTGATCAGAAAGTGTTTAGCGAGCTAGGCAGGGGACTGACCTGGTATCTGAATGTCTTAATTGGACTGCAAGTTAAAAGCATCACAATCATAATTGAATATGGAAACGGAGAAGAGAGGATATTTTCTGTGTGCACGCGCGGTATCAGAGCCAAAGAGGCAGCTCTGGATTTGAAATGCCACGAGCCAAACACTACTTACTCTGGAGTAAATCCCACTGCCGGCCCAATGGGGCTTACTCCAAAGTAAGTGGTTTGTGGATTGTGGCCTATATCACTCCACAAGTGGGTGTCCCATTGTTAAAGATTTCTTTCATTTCAGCCATGTCTGTTACAGGAAGGGTTTTCGTGTATGAAGGTAGCCAAGGCTAGCTATCGTGCACACATTTTTAATTGTATAGCTGGTTTTGTCTTGCCTTTTACTCTCTTTCTCCCTTTCTCTTAATCCCATTCTCTCTGCTGCTTGCAGGAGCTGGGGCCGATTTTGTCATGCTTGGGGGAATGTTTGCTGGACACGATCAATGTGCTGGAGATGTCCTAGAAAAAAATGGCAAGAAAGTGAAACTATTTTATGGGATGAGCTCTGACACAGCCATGAAGAAGCATGCAGGAGGAGTTGCTGAGTACAGGTATGAATTAGACAGGCTGCTTTCTCATGTTACCCGGGGAGAGGGCAATCGTGGCTGTATGCTCCTGGGAGTTACCGCACGTAGAAATGCACTATTCTGCTTTTATGCCACGAGAACACTCACACATGACTGAGGTCCCCCAGTGTAGCTTTTGCAATTGTGGGTGTTCTTGTGGCATAAAAGCAGAATAGTGTATTCCTACGTGCGCTAATTCCCATGAGAATACAGCCATGATTCCTATCTCCCCCCTCCCCCCCCCCCGGTAACGTGAAAAAGTGGCCTCAGTGTTGGTTGCAGTCTGAGCAATCCCTTCGGTTTCTCCCCAAAGTCCACTCCAGTCTCCGGATTTTGCAAATGAGGTTTAATTTTGCAGTAGGACAAATCAAAACTCACCCAGGCTTTAGTCCACATCCAGACTGAGTCACACATCTAGATCTAATGAAGTGGTTCCCAAACTGAGGGTCACGTCCCCAGGTGGGGTCACAATCTTGACTGAGCATGGATTTATTTTGTATGTCTTTGGGTGTTTTCAGACAGGACAGCTCTCACTGCCGCCACTGACTTCTCCAGGCAATATTTATTTATTATTTATTTATTCAAAGTCTTGTTACCCCGCCCCTCCTGCCACGGGTAGCTCGGAGTGCCTTACAATCAATAAAAACAACAATAATATCTAAAGATGGTGGGAGTCATCACTCTGGCCAGGACTTGGCTTGGCTACTGAACAGATGTGACGACGGCTGGGGGGGGGAAAGACGTATAGATGTGCATTTGCGCAGCCCTGCCCCCGTGCTGCAGTCGGCACTGGGGGGGACCCCGACTTGGTTGAGTAAGGCAGCTGTTCATCTGTAATGGCACGCTTTACACCCAGTTGGGCAGCGATTCCCTGGGCAGTATTGGTGCTTAGTTCAGGCTGTGACCTGGGGATGTTCCCGAGTCAGAGGGTAATTTCAGGCGTAACGATACCACGGTCAACTACAGTGAATCCCCTGTGGTGGCTGTTGGTCTCGTTACGTCTGTTCTGCTTCCCGCCAGATGTTCACCCCAGTGAATCACTGGCGGGAATCAGATTGACCACGATTCCGGACCTCTGGCCGCCCGGCAGTCCAGAATCATGGTGGGATCGGGTCCCAACCGTGATCGAATTGGCCACGGTACGGGATGGGCCACAGGTAACATCTGTTACCTGCAGCCCGGCCGGATCATGGTCCTGACCATGGGATGGAATTGGGCGCAGTGGCTAGATTGGCCACTGTGCCTGCCCATCTCCTGGAGGGCAGGCAGCCGGGGGAGTGCAGGGCAGTGTCGCGGGAGTGTCAGTCTGGGGAGTGTCAAGCCGGGGGAGTGTCGTGCAGCCCCGCCCAATCCCCGGTGAGAATCAGGCCGGCACGTCTAAAGGATGGCCAGCCTGATTCCTGACCGGGATCCAAAATGGATCCCGGTCCATGGTTCAGTGTGGCGGGCCTACGGGCCCGGTACATCTGAAATTACCCACAGTCCAGGATATGTGCCAATACCACCCGGGGAACGGCCCAAGCTAACATCTGGCGGTGCTTTCTGACGTGACGATAGCCCGCAGTTCCACATGGGTCAAAGCACGGAAATGCGGGCTAGCGTCACATCTGAAAACACGCTTTGTTGCTCTTTGGAGGGGGTGGAATTGTCACAGGATTATTGTTATTAATCATTTCCAATATATAGTGCTTTACA
Source organism: Sphenodon punctatus (assembly GCA_003113815.1). Lineage (NCBI taxonomy): Eukaryota > Metazoa > Chordata > Lepidosauria > Sphenodontia > Sphenodontidae > Sphenodon > Sphenodon punctatus. Next base: position 2,425,396 of record QEPC01003117.1, read on the forward strand.
GTCCTTATCTAGTTCACCCTATCCAACACCTTGTTCACTAGGCTACTCTGGCTCTTATAGAATTATGTCCAACCCTTAAAATGTGCTAATGAAAACAAAATTTGGGGAGTCGCTGATCTCATGTTAAGTTTAATGGTTAGCATTCTTACTGTATCTAACAATGGAGGAAATGTGCTTTAAATTATAGATGGCACTTTCCATAACAAAGCTATGCTGCCTTAGCCTTCCCCAAAGTCTCTCTCTCAACTTTGTCCTCAATTGCCCAAGGTGCTCAGTCTGATCAGTTGGACTGCAATGAGAGACAGCACCTGGAATCAAACAGGCGAATGGCAGGCAGCATAGCTCAGCCATTCTCAAGGGAACTCCTGTCTTTTGGCCTGGCAGCTCCCATCAAGGAGGTGTCTCATTTGGAGACATGAATGAACAGAGAGCTGCTCTGCTCACTGTTCCAGGAACCTTTGCCAAATAGCTAATCAAGCTGCATTAACAAACTCCACTTTCCAAGGAAAACCTGCCTGCAGCCATCCAAGGAGGAGCGGAAAGACACCTTCTGGACAAAAGAAGAGATAGACAGGTGGATGAAGGGGAGGCAGGCTGCACCTCAGTGGAAACAAAACAAAGAAAAAATGCAATGCTATTTGGCAGATGTACCAAAATCAACATCCCTCAAAGCACAGTGTCAACCCAAGTCCCATTCATTTAATCTGTCTCAGGCGAGGGGTGTGCTTTGAGGATTGGGCTGACCAGGCTTAATTTTGTCAAAGAAAATAATATTTCTGTATGATAAAAAATACACAATACACAGTGTCTATGCAGTGTATTGTACATGTATTATTACTGCAGATAGCCCAGACAGGCTAGACTGTCCCCTGCACTTGCAAGCTGTTAACAGCTGTATCCTACCTCACTCTTGTGGCCTGACATCACAAGACTCATGGAAAAATGGGGAGAAACTCAACTTGCATTTAAAAAAACAAAACAATCTGTATGGAGAATATTTTTTTTTGTCATTTTAAGCCAGTCTCATGATATATTTGGAGCCTGACTCATGCCTTCTGAACAACTGCAGTTGGCAACCCCGAGATGGTTAAGCGCTGCAGATAAAAATGTGCATGACAGAAGCCGTTTTCAGCACACAAGGATGATTTTTACTAGTCTTGCAATATCAAACCTAGCAATGATGCTACCTGTTGGCATAGTGAACTACTTACATATAGAGAATGTTACAGGCACTCAGTGTAACAGTAACCCCGGCTCACCACAGGTTGAGACATTAAACTTTTACTCAGTGCCCTGCGTCTGGCACGCTGGCTGTGCTGTCCCTGGAGACCTTTGGGGGGGAATTTGGAACTCCCACACTTGCTCCTTTGCTTAAGGGATGGGGAGGAATTAATTGCCTTTACTGATGGCTTGCCTACATGAAATGTTAGCTGGGTATGGGTAGTAGCATGGCTAAACATCTGTCTGGCCTCCTTGTGTAGCAAATGGCTATTTATTTAACCCTGCTCAAAAGGGTGCTGTGCTGCATTGAGGGATGATATCCCAGAATGCCTTGTGACTGAAAGAAAATGCAGACGGTCTCTCTCCTGGTTGACTCACAGATCACTGGAACTGGAAATCACCCCTTTAGTCTGCATGAGACAAGTTGCTACTAGACAGCTTGTCAAGTAGCCTGATGCTTTAGCACAAGCAAAGATTTGTTAGGTGGCAGAAGGTCCTCACGAACAGCCACAAGGGAGTTGGAGTTGTTTAGTAATTTGTGGTATCATAGCATGCTCTTTTCACCTTGGGCTCAGCCCCATGCTCTACCAGACCACAGGGAGCATTATCATTGCCATTCCTGGTTTGACCCAGAGACTCCAGATTTTTGAGCCAGAGCCGCTGCGCTCTGAAGGGAGCCCCCATTTCACCAGACTATTAGGACTACGTGAGGTACAGCAAATGGGCTCTTCTCTTTTTCCAATGTGATCCCATCCCCTTCAGAGCATCATGTCATCACAGTGCTCCAAAGGGGAAGTGGTTACATCAGAAAGGAGGAGGGGAGTCCCTCAGCTCTGCCTCTTTTCTGACACCCTCCCCCCACTCATCTATTGTAATGCCATGATGCTCCAAAGGGGCATTGCTATATCCAAAATGGGCCTGCCTCAACCTGCTTTTGGGGTCAAGGAGTTCAGGAAGTTGGCAGCCCTACCTATAGTGTGAGACATAGGCTGGGGAGATCAGACTCGGAGCCTCCTCTCTTACTTGCTCCCAAGACCTGGGAAGCTGCAAACCACAAGGCAGTGGAGCAGGAAGGAGTCTTACTTTCCTTAACTTCCCTGTGCCGCTGCACTAGGTGCAGGCCCAGTCTGCTCCAGCGGGATTGGTCTTCTCAACCAGACTGTACCTTTGTGTCTAAACTCCAGCACGGCTTGCGCAGGGCGTGCTGCCTTCCTGCATTGACTGAATTCACTCGATCAGGTCTCCTTAGTTGGTCCCAAAAGGATGTTTGCTTTTTCCACGATGCCACCTGGCAACAAAGTGCCTGGAACTAACAGCCCATGTGGATGGGTCTAGCAATTATTTCATAATTTAAAAATGGCAGCTGCAAGTTACAGAGAGACCCTGGCATCTTTTCATCCATCCCATGATTACTAACTACACAGCCTGACCCCCTTTTTCATGTTGGCAACTGGAGCGTGTATACAGCGGGGCAGAGCTAATGTACGGCATTGTTTGGCACACCGGGGCATTAATGAACATCACCCAACGGGGCAGGCGGCAGCCCAAGCAAACCCAGCAATTTGTGGAGTAACAGGGCACTGTCAACTCTGTGAGGAAAGCTGGAAAATGCTCATCATAAAGCAAGCCAAAGGGCTGGTGCTGGGGTAGAGATTGAAGGTAATAACAAACAAGGAGCTACTAGAAACGGATCTATGTATTAAACCTAGATCAGCATAAACATACAATACTGTTGCATATACATAACATCTCACCAAAGTGGTGATCAAAATCAAATCGCCAAATTATCTGCGGATAATACTGCTCGCAACAGTAAACAAGTCAGTATCGCCCTAAAACAACCCAACGCGTTTCGGGCTAAAAGGCCCTTCCTCAAGGGTGAAGAGGTATATGAAAATCATGACACTAATGTCACTGGCTGTCTCTCACTAATTATCTCCCAAGGAATGGATCCTCCTGTATCTGGAAACCTTAAAGATAAAGCCAGCAAAAAAATCCTCTATTTGCTAAGGCTCTGGATCCTGCTATACATGGTCATAGTAGGATCCAGAGACTTGTTTACTGTTGCGAGCAGTATTATACGCAGATAATTTGGCGATTTAATGTTGATCACCACCTTGGTGAGATGTTATGTATATGCAACAGTATTGTATGTTTATGTTGGTCTGTTTTTAATACATGTATTTGTTTCTAGTAGCTCATTGTTTGCTATTAGCATTTGTTTTGGTGCTATCTTTTTTTCTCTTTTTGTCAAGACACGTAGAGATTGAAGGGCCTGAGTCGGTTCCCAGGTCCAGAGAATTGTGAGAGACTAACCAGAGGCAGAGTACAATCAGGGGCACATGACACAAGTTTCATAAACCCCTGGTGTCTCCCAGGCAAAGCTAATGTTGTGTAGGGATCACAGGTGAGCGTGGCTACTTCCACAGAAAAGTCTCTTGTGTTCACTCTCCCATATTAACATAGGGTGCACGCTGCTGTTCTGCTAGCTGCACAGCCCTTCTTTTTCCTCACTAGTTTTAGGAAGCCTGAGTCCCAACACATCTGCTAGACAGGTTCCTCCCATCCTTCCGTACAGCTGAGGACAAATGCGTGGGATCATCCTCCCAGAGTATCAATAGCCACTGAGAGGCTGCTTCTCTTGGGTTGTAAGGGAGTAGATTACACAGTCTCGTATGGGGAATTCCTACTAGCTGCAAGTCCTGGCATCTAGCCAAAGAGCCTAATGATTTACTCTCTCAGCACCGGCTGCCAGTGTCACAGGGAGCAGATACTGTGCTTGTAAAAATGGTGACATAAAAGGGCAGCCAGGCACTGACATGTTTTTCTGGCAATCCATGGATTGCTGCCATATCTAAACATTATCTTTTTAAAAATAGGGATATGGCACCGTAGAAGTGCATTGCACTACAGGCACACAAATCAAAGAAATAAGGCTAGATTTTGCTTTCAGAGACAGTGTAAAGCCAGAGGGTAAAATCCTGTCCCTAGTGAAGTTAGAGAAGGCATTTTGCTTTTACGGTAGGTTTGCCTTTTTTACTTCTCTGAAGATTTTAACAGCTGAGAATTCACAGATGCTAATAAGGGCATGATCAGTTGGAATACTGATCACCCACAGTAAGTTATGCCCAGGTAAATCTACCCCAGAATCAGTATCCCTGGAGATAGAGCTGTCTGTGTGACTGTTGCCTCCTGGGGGGGAAATTGCGGTAGATACAAAAGAGTAGTCACAAAATATTCCGTTTACGGGATATTTACCCCCCAGGTAAGCTACTACTCCAAAGTGCTCCTGTGGTAGGAGTCAGGGTGAAAACAGACATAACGCTACCTCCATTTTAACACCGCTTTAATATTTCTTATACATGTTGCTGGGCTGCATAGGGCACCAATACAGCCCTGCAACATGCATAAGAAATGTTAAAGTGGCATTAAAGTGGAGTTAGCGTTACGTCTGTTTCACCCTCAGGGGATGTTGATTTAATCCCTGGTAGGAGCAGGTATCTCTACCTTTACAGGAGCAGGCATCTCTACACTAGCCCTGGGGAGAATTTTCTGGGAAAGCAGTGCTTCATGTGAACATGTCCTAACCCAGGGTGGGGAACCTTTTCTGTCCCGGGGGCCAAACTGAAAATTAGTACGAGCTCCGAGGATCACATCGAGGTGGACCTCATTCTGAGGTCCCACTGACTTCAGCATAACGCAAGGCAACCACAGAATCAATGGCGGGTTTCCCCTGGCCATACTGTCACACCCCTACCGCTATTATTATTAGTAGCTCACAAAGGATCTCTATCTGCCATTATCCTCCAGGCAGCTTCTTTAGTGGGATGAAAATAATCACCAGATTAATAATCAGCAGGCAATTAAGACCACAATTAAAACTTGCACCTATTCACATGCGAAAGACTCTCACGGTGTGTTGTGTGGAAACTTCTGCATCTTAATATGGTTCCTGGAACCCCTGACATTGTGTGTTCCAGAATGCATATTCCTAAACTTGCACAGACATGGATTAATGTCTAAATGCAATCTTGTGCAAGATTGCATTTGCTCTGATTGCCATTTTAAAGCATACAGAGACGGCTGGAGACGTGCTGAACTCTGTACACCACATTTAGGGTCCATCCAATATTGCTATTTCTCTCTGGAACCCTTAGCAGCGAGGATGGGAAAAGTTGGCTTTAAAGGTACCATGTGACTTCTTTTTTTTCATGTATGATGGGGACTGTATCCCACAAATTTCATGCACGTCTAAACACATCCTTTACCTTTATTTGTAGCAAAATAAAACAACATATTAGAGGCTAAAAGAACATCCACAATACATTCACCTATACAATAAACTGGCACGCTAGTATTTTGTGAACAAGTTGAATATGCTGGGGCCTCAGGATTTGGGGAAATGGACACAAGCAGAGATTTCTGGATAGTTTCAAGTAGTCGGTCCTGGCTCCACAGTTGCAGAACAATCAGTACTCTGAGCCCTCAGTTATTCATTGCATTCAAAGAAATGCTAGGCTCAAACAAGATCAAGTAATTTCATGAAAGCAAGATCTGCAAAAGGTGGAATGGTATTGGGGATGAGAGTTAAATTACTAAGCCTAATGTAACTACTAGCAAGGAAAATAAGTACAACATGTTTGCTTGTCAGTGTCGGTATTTTACACTACTCCTGCTACTTGTCTGGCATTGTCCTCAACAGGGTACGTACGTAACAACTTACTCGCTTGGGAAAATGCCATTCTTTGTGAGGATTGTAGAAAGGGAGTTGTAGACTGAATGCTCTTTTGAGCAGAGAATCCATCTTCCTCTGTTCTGCAAAACACCACGTAGGCCCATGCTGATACATAAGTGATCTTGTATAATGGAACAAATCCTTAGCCAGTGTAAGTTAAGTTACACTGCTGGGGAACTGGTCCAAATGATTGCCATTGATCCTGCAACCAACACGTTGACAAAATTTCCATTGGTTGGAACAGATGTTTAGCTTGACTAAAGGCATCTGGGACCAGGCCCACAGATATAGTGCTAGAGATGAAAAGCTTTTCCTTCTGGCTCATGGTCCTTGAGCTGCTTTGCACAGTGCAGGGAACACATCTCCCCAAGTACTGAAAACCTGGTTCTGTGACCCCATTCTGTAACAAAGCAATAACCCTTCTCTGTTTTCAGGGCTTCAGAGGGCAAAACCGTGGAAGTGCCTTACAAAGGGGATGTGGAAAACACCATCCACGATATCCTCGGGGGGCTGCGATCCACCTGCACGTATGTGGGAGCTGCCAAACTCAAAGAGCTGAGCCGCAGGACAACCTTTATCAGGGTAACCCAGCAGTACAACCAGGTGTTTTCTTAACCAAGTCCGAACCCGGTACTGGGCGACATACAAGCTACTTCCCACCCACCCCCTCATTTCCCTTGGTTTTGCTTTAAACGTTTCATGCTGGCAAACCGCAGGCAAGGAAAGCAGGGGGGGTCTCATTGCCCCCGTTACCTAGGTTAGTGATTGGGGTAAAGCCCGAGGACGTGCCCCACCCCCACCCCAACACAGCACCATGTAGAAGTTTGTGGTCCAGGATGTGAGTGTCATCTCTGAAAGTCATGTCTGTTGAAAAGAGAAATCTAGTTTTCATTTTTATTTTTTAAAATACTCTGATAAACCATCTTTAAAACCTCAGTTTCTAGTGAACTAGTCTGTACAGATGTTGCTGTTCACCCCATAACTTTGAATGTTGAGCATATGGTTATCACTGCTCCAGCAGCAAGAGGGGGCGGGGGAGACTGGGAGGGATCAAAGAAATTATCAGATACTTTGGATCTTTGATCTGACCCCAATAAGTAGATGTTCGTTGCAGGGGTGCTGGTTTAGAGAGTGAAGGGGAGCAGTGCTTCAGTGACCCAGCATTGCTGCTGGGTTTTCACTCTGATTTTAAGAAGCTGGTTTCTAATCCACACTGGTCCATATACATTTGAAAGGTTATTTTGAATGGAATCAACATATTCAACAAGCTTGATACTTTGTGGAAGCTGGCAGTACATAGTAGCCAAAGTTTCCATGCCCAAGTCCAATAGGAACCATTTAAAAGGGGTAACTTTAAAAGAGGGTTCCTGGTTTTTGGTAGATACAATCATTAACTTGCCCAGAGTTGCTCAGTGCCAAATGCTCTAGGCCCAGTTCCTCACTGCCCACATTTAAACCTATGCAAAACAAGTTCACGTTTTTACACCTCCTTTGCAAAAGGGCATGGATAACTGCACAAGGTGAAATACAGAAGAATGGAGCAGCATTTGGGCTGCTGCTCCTTACTGGCCTGCCCTGAATTGGGGTGGGGTGTCAGAACTCACCTTCTCCGTCCCCATGTCCCAGAGATTCAGGGCCAACTGCTAGGATGGACTGTGGCTGTCGTGAGCTGAGCATCCAATCATGGGGGAAAAATTGAAGGTACTTGCCCTACAATTGTGCACGTCTGGTAGCAGCTACAGTGTCTAGGTCTCTGGAATGTGGAGCAAGTCCACACTCTTCCCAAGTGAGGAAGCAGCCATAGTTGTATGGCGTAACTCCCTGACTGAGAGCAGAATCTGGTCCTTTGTAAAACATGCTGCTGACAGCTTTATCCTTAGTCCAAGGAGTTGCTACAAAGGCAGTAATGAATATTTGAAACTTTGGTAACGCTTTAAGAAACTGTGCTGCTGCTCTAATTTAGTTGATAAATCACTGAAGTCCCCATCCAATCCCATGAATACTGCCGTCATTCATTACGATAAACGTCACCAATGAATTAAGGATGGCCAGTTACTTACTTTAAAGTGTTACCCAGATAGCAATACACTTCAAAAATAAAGCCACGTTAAAAAATTTTTTTTTCCCTGTGAGTACCTAAACGGCGAACGCGCGCTAGAGATGCCTTTTGAACAGGAAAGCTTTAACCTGTGGGAAGAGGCAGGGAAGCAGATGAAGTTACTCTGGCGTTCTTTGTTGTTTGGAGAAGATAGAGGAGGATCAGTATAACCGAATACAATAAGAAACGTCTAATTCCCAGTTCAGCAATTGATGCTAATCAGATTACAAACAATAAAAAAGCAGAGATGAGCCAGCAAATAAGACTGAAGGCTGGTACGTTGCAATGGCATTTCACAAACAGACATGAAACTTTTGTGAGAACCACACACAATTATCCGTCCCTTTCGACATGCTGCTTTTTTTTCCAACCTGGAAGTGCTGCTTACTGGAAGAGGCAGAGAATGGCTCCTTTATTAGCCAAAGAACCAGATACGAAATTCCACTAGCAGCTAACTGAATACTTTACCACAGCCAATGAGGTTACTTTGAATTTACATGGGCATAATGGATTCAATGGTGCCCTCTTTTGCCCTTAGAACAAAACCACTGGTCAGAGCTTCAGATTCGTGCTGTCATTGCCTTTTCATGTTTACGTCTTCACTCTCAGAAAGGTTGGTCATTCTACTTGGGTTGATAGGTTATTCTTTTCATACCATTTTATTAAACTTATTTATAAAAGCACAGGAGTATCTTCTGACGGGAATGGGCAACTTTAAGGCAGCAAAGGGCCACAGAAATCTTCTACAAACGTTTGGACACTGTACAGGTATCCTGCCTGACCTTCAGGATCTGTAGTTACAGAACACAGAAATATCCTGCTACAATGTGTGTTGATGAGTCATTTATTAACAGTGAAACAAGGTTCTTAACCTTTAAGAAAAAAAATAAAGATCAGTGCACCGAAGAGAAGAGAATTAATAAATTCAAACAACTAAAATAAGAACATCTTAACTGTTCCTTTCTTTTTCTTGTCAGTGTTACAATTTCTTCTGAAGTCCAACAAGTTCAGAACTGGTCACCTCCTCCATATCCTGAGAGGTTTTTTTTCTTTTACAATTATATCTGTTCGGGTTTGCTAGCTCTCATTTAATCGCAAACCTTGCAATCTTAGGAGTTTCAAAAACCAAGAAATCACAAGTCATTCCATGGCAGTGCTCCCTTGCCTGTTTGCCTAGCCCCTGCCACATATCACACCAAACATCAACCCTTGACCATCCCAGAGAGCACACCTACTGGGCACCTTGCACCCTTCCTGGTGGTGGCTGAGGGCAGGGAGAAGCAAGCAGCTGCTTTGAGCAGCAGAGATGTCTTGATGCCTGTGGCACAGGATTTAGGAGAGCTTCATGCTGACGCAGCCTCTTAGCATCCTGGACAGAACAAGGAGAACCAGCCATTGCCCACCTCGCCTCACTGCTGTCAGTAGGAGCAAAGTGCCCCCCCCCCCTTTGCTGAGAGCAGAGCAGCTGCTGCATGCTCCTCCTTGCAGCATGTTCTTTTGGTGACTGGGGGATAAGATGCAGCGGCTGCAGGTCTAACAGGAAAGTCACCTTGCTCCTGTCCTCGTCTGCCCTTCCTCCAACCACCACTGGAGCTCTGCTGCAGGGTGGCGCAGAAGGCTCACTTTGCTACTGCTTCCCTGCTGCACAGTAACAGCAGCTGGGAAGGGAGGAGTGACGAGGGCTTGTTTCTCCGCTCCCCTCTGGTCATAAGCCAAATGAAAGTAGCTGGAACTCTGAATGTGGCCCACAGGCCACCAATTGCTGATCTCTGATTAAAAGAATAGCTTCTCTTCTTGTTGATTTAAAATTTGATTTGGCTTCTTTTCTAAGTTAAAGTTCCCCTCGGAGGGCATGAATTTCCTCTGCCTTGCAAGGTTATTTACCCTGTGTCAGCTGAATGTAAGACAATACCATTCTGATGTGTGTGTGTGGAGGGGGGTGTTGTACCAGCCTCTTTATACACATCTTTCCACATGCATAAAACACTGCACAAGTGCCAAGGTAATGAGGCAGTCTAAGTGTCTTAGAAGATGCCACATATCAAAATGGTACCACTTACTCTGTGTGAGATAACCACCATCTAGTTCCATGGGGTGGAGAGCAAAGAGCAAGAAGCAGGGGTTAAGCTGGCAAAGACCCAGCCTTTGCAGTTACCGCAATGTCTCTCCAGTGGGAACCTTATGTCAGTCACAGGTCTCCACTGACAATAAGCATTTTGTAAATGTGTAAATTAAATACACACACCTGTTACAAATGGAACAAAGAGACAGGGATCAGAATCACCAATGAACCCCACACGGGGAGGCAACAGGCATTTCTCAACTTCTGAAGGGCCCAGCTCTTGCTTCTCCTCAAGTTGCAGGCCCCACTATCTATTTAGTGGAAGCTGAGGATGCAGGACACATCACAAGAACAGGCTATGAGAAGAGAATTGACTGGAAATGCTGACAAACGTCCTTGCACCATTCACAAGAGCTACCTTACCTGGACATTCTGCAAGGTCCTCCATTCTCTACCTCTAGTGTCCTTCTGTATGAAGTGTGGCTTATCATATTGTGGCTTTGCACTACTACATCTGCCTCCAAACTCAGCACCAATGCAGCACGTGTCCTTTATGCAGCAGTTACTTAACCCTTCGGGCCAATCTCTGACTGTGTTTCCCCACCTATGCAAAACCCCTGAGTTCCAAGTCTGATTTTGACCCAATGGATCTGGCGAGGCACACGGTTAATGTGGAACATTCTTGCAAAAGCTCATGTGGGGCCCAGTTCTCCTCTCCCTCATACTAGTTTTGTGTATGTTTAACCCTAGTGATATAGTCAGGGTCATGCCTATATCATAGTATTCCTATATCACAGCAGAGTTGCTCCCGATTTTCACCAGTGTAAATGAGTGGAGAGCTGAACTTTTTTTTCTCTCTCTAAATTTGGGTGTGCATTTAGGCTTAAATCTTGTCCTTGTTAAAGTGGTAGTGAATTTCTGCAGCCTATTTCATTGGATCTAGAACTGGGAGTTTCTTGATTAGATGGAGACATCTGGAAGGCCATGGAGTGGCAGTGTGCATGTTTCTGTACCTACCTAGAGTTCACATGTCAGAACAGGCACACATTTTCCTCATCTGGAAGCAATGGGCTCTTATGGGGGGTTTGGTTACTTGAAAAATTTTACTAGCTTTTGGCATTCCCACCTTATGCATGACTTCTGGGCTGCAAGTGTCCCAAATGCAGCCAGCAATACTCATTATTAACAGATTCCCCTCTGTTCCTAGTCTTCCTTCATTTTATTTAGGACTGTCTTCTGGATATGACTTTGCTATATATCTGAAACAACACATACCTGGACAAAGTTTCCAAACATAATAGCCCATTGCTCCTCTGTAACAAATCTGTGTGAATCTTGAAAACCATCCATGAAGTTGGGCATTAAATATTTTCCTAACAGAGAGTCATGCATTCACCGCTGAGTAGCCGATCATGAAGTACCTTCTTTCCTCCTTTTCAGCAAAACTGTTTGCAGAATGCATGTTGTAATGGACTTGCTCATTTCAAATAACTGTACCTTGTAAACAATGTTGTTCTGTTAGGAAGTATATTCATGCAGATGGACTGGATAAAATTATATAGGATATCTGACAATGCATAATAAACTTAATGTACAGTATGTCATGGAGAAAATAAATCTGGAAAAAACTTGTGGTTGAGCTTAAACCTGGAGGTAAAATATTAAATGGAGAAATTTACTCTTACACAGAGAAACTGTCTCTCCTCTTTTCTTCATTCATAAACACCACAACACAGATTTGTAATTGGCACTGTTATTTTATTAGTACGAGTATACTGAAACAATAAACTTGTACTGGTATACAGACAATTTCTTTAAAACAATTTTGTTCAAATTTTGAATCAAACATTGTTTTATTATAATAATGAAATAATTTCTACCTAGAAAACCTGCAAGCACCATCAAAGAAAGGGACCATAAAATTCAATAAACAGACGCGAGTGTATCCTACAAAGAGACACACCACGATTAGAAAATAGAATATGAATTCTTCCATTTTTTTAATATTTGTTTTAAAAAAGCTAGTGCAAGTACAATATTTTACACTGGAATTACAGAGAGTATGCACGCATATGGAAAAAAGTTCTCCTGTCACAATAAAAGCTCTTTAACTATGTCTGTATGCACTTAAAATTTTCTCCTCTTTTTCAATAAGGTGCAGAACATTATTCCCTCCCTATTTCTCCTTTGTACTGGCCACATCAGCCCAATGCCACCCCAACACAAAGCTGCAATACTCCTTTTTCTGGGCCTGCCTGAGACACAGCACCAGAAGGGTCATTTGCAATGACTCTACCTAGAAATGACAACACATGAGAAATTTTGGGGACTGCTCTTGTGGAATTACTGACGTACCCACTTTCTGCAAGCGCCTCTTGGCTGATAAAGCAAGTGCAGAGTTGCTTTCAATCAATCATTTGCATTCAGAAAGTTTTGAAATCTTCCCTTTTTAATACCGTAGAGAGAACAGTGCTCATCAGAACATGTACTTGCAACTGAGTCCCAACTCCCAACACAAACTGACTGTGTATACTTCAAGCTTGCTGCCTACCAAAATCTTTGCTCTGTTAAGAAAGCAGGCATATTTGTATACACAGTTATGCCTGCTTTCTTAACAGAGCAATGCTTTTGGTAGCCAGTAAGCTTGAGGTCCAGATAGAAAACATGAACAGAGTCCCTTGCAGCCATTCGAATCTTCTGTTACACAGATCCAGCTTCTGTTGACTCCAATAGGAGGTTGCATACTTAAAGGTGGAATCTCAGGCTCTTTATTTTCAAAGCAAACACCTAGGGTCAGATCCATAACTGGTGTAAATCAGTCCAGCTCCACTAATTTCAAAGGTGATTTACATAAGAAGCCCTGCAACGCAGGGCCAGGCATGACTGCTTTGATATGCAGAGCTGAATGCAAACGAGTATGTGCCCCTAGTGACCCCCTCCTCAAAGTCAGCTGTGGTTACTACAGCCATATCTTTCCAGCAGCAGATGATTTGGCAGCCTAGAAAGGGGATGGTGCCCAGGTGGGTTGCCCTGGTTGCTAGCGCCAAGGCAGTCTTATCTGAGAAGGCGGATTTCCATCATTTAAAGACCTGGTCTCTGCTATTTTCGCAAGTCAGCAATAACAGCTTGTCTGAGGCAATGAGGTTTATGGCAGACAACCCTTCCAGTGCAGGCCTACTGTACGGCCGAGGCAAAGGGAACAGGAGCTTTGACCACTCAGAATAGAAACAAATACAACGAATGAACAAAAACAAAACAACCCCCCCCCCCAAAGCAACCTTGAATGAAGCCTCCAATTAATTCTCAATGGAAGACTTGAGTCCTTTCAGATAACGAGGAGAAAAACTACAGAGATTTTAGAGACTGTTATTGTATAAATACTACCTATTGGCCGAATACACTTAATAGAGTTGGGACCATTTTTCTGTGCATCAAGGAGTCATTTCAATGTGGTAATTATTTTTCTCCTATGTGACTGTTAGGTAACAGAACTGAATCTTGGGCTACAGGCTACAAGGGGAAGGGTAGAAGGATTCGGAAAGTTAGCAACTGCTTTTTCCTGGCTCTCTAGGCTTCATGCTGTCCATTTTGTTTTTTGTTTGGACCCCTTTCTCAGAAATTACGCCCACAATGCTTTCTTTTTTTGTGTGTGAACACTAGATTAACTTCTAAATCAGACAAAAATTCACCTGTCCAAAGGTTAGACCACTGCTAAAAAGAAAAATTCATGTCTTTACTCCCCCCATTTAAATGAGGTCTGTGTGGGGAAAAAGGCCATGTCTTGTGTGATATTACTCCTTGATTTATTGGTAGTTAGGATCCCTTGTCATAAACACTTCTTGTTCAGGATGATAGTCTTTGGGTTTATCGGAACAGGAAGTGCTAAAAAATGTATAACATCAAGCCAGAAGGAGCAAAGACATTACAGTTACTTTAGCAACTAAACTAAGCAGGGTGCTGTAAAATGTATTATCAGCACAGAAACAAACAGTAGCATACTATGAATGAATCATTCTCCCTCCTCCCCTCCCCAAAGTGGGACTCATGTAGTACGAATATAAAATTAAGCATAGTTGTCTTTGAAGAACTTTTAAGTAGTAAACCTTCCTGGCCAGAGCCATTACAAATCAGATCATCTAGACATGACAATTTTCTATATACAAAAAACATGTAACTTTCAACCTTTCTCTGCTTTTGTACTTTTTTTATTTCATTTTTACAAACAAGGTATGAAACGCACTGTTTCAACAGAGCCATTTCTTTTCAAACACTGAATGAATCATTCCCACATTCATGTTTCTTTTGTGCAATTTTTTTTAAAACATTACCTGTACTCCTCAATGTGAGTGCTTCAAAAAGTATTTTTTTTAAGCTTCTCAAATTAGGTTTACATAAAAAAAAATATTCCCACAAGGTATAGTGCTACAAGAAAAGATCCTATCAGTAAGGTAACACATCTGAAGCGAGGTCGTCTATGTAAAAGAAATTGAACTCCGGAGTAGAGGTGTGCAACTTGTTTGGAATTTCCCTATCAACAGAAAACACAATACTGTTCTTGGAAACTCAAGAGGAAATCGATGGAACAGAATATTCATGTGCTCTTTAAAATAGTCACACAACTGACATGCTATTAAGTTTTCTATTTCAGGAATTGCCAGGTTAAGAAATCTGCGAAAAGGAATGTGCTGATCACACTCTGCTATTAATTTTATTTTCCCCCATTTTCATATCACCACAGTGAACAACTATAGGCTGGACTCGCCTGCTGCTGTGATGGTGGAGGGAAAAATAGGAGTGGAAATTATTTTCGGAGAGTGCAGGTTAAATATTGCCATGATTGAATGCTGTCACTTTACAGCAGATGTACTATAGAGTACATGATGCGCCCAGTTTTGATCTCAGTTACGGAAGGTGTAAAAAGGAACTAACTCCAGCAGAGCTACTCCAGGCTAACACCTGTGTAACAAAGATTAAAATCTGCTCCTCAGCTATCCAAGCCCCCTGATACAGCAAAAAACAATGCACATGCATACACTGAAGCTCCTGAGTAGCACCACTGCCTTCAGTGGGGCTATTCATATACAGAAAATTAGGAAAAGGCCAAGTCCTGTGAAGTGCCGATTTCTCTAGTCCTGATTCTGGCAAAGCATATAAAATCATATGTTTAAGCATTTCACTGCTGCCATTGACTGCAGAGCAGATGACTCAAAGAATCAGGCCTACAGTGCTCAGTCGCTTGTAGGACCATGCCCTAAGTGCATAATGGTTTGCAGTATTGGGGCCCTGGGGTACACGGAATTTGACTGTCAGAACCCATCTCTGAAATAACAACACTTTATTAGTGGCTTAGAAAAAGTACTTAGTCAAAAGTATTACCAGGATTTCACCATTCGGTTTCCATTTCTTTTTTAAATATTGGCAACATATAAAAGTAAAACAAATCTCTGTGCACAGAGTGAATTTCACGATAACCAGCAGCTACAGTTCATACTGAGTCTGCTGCTTTGTATTGCAATCTAGGTGAGTTATCTAGGAGACTAATCCACAAGATGCAGGAAATCCAAACTTTGCTCTTGAAATTGTACATCCCTACTCCAGAGCAGTAAAAGTGCTGCTTCTGGTCACATCAGTGTACCACACATACGCCAGCCCCATCCCTGAGTAAGAGGTGTGAAAGGTTTCTAAATGTTCCTTGATTTAGGGAAACCAGAGATGTGATGTCACTTCCTGCTTCCACGAAAATGACAGGACAACAGAACTAATAGTGACAATTGCGTTAAAACAAGGGGTGAGGGTGGTAAGAGATACATTTTTATAACTAGAAAATCCGATTGTGTATAGTTCTAAGGAGAATCCAATTTAGGTTTCAACTAATGGATATGAGGTAAGTGACATCACTCTCCGAGTTCCCCATGATGTGGCCCAGACAAACTGAAACGATGCCTAAGTTAAACACTATAAGGAACAGTCATTTTATATATAGATATATATATAGATATATAGATATTTAGAAATCCCTATAAAGAGGTTCTTGTTTTATTTCTTTGCCCTGACTAATTTCTTGGTGATTGTATGAGTTTCATTGTAAACTAAAAAGGTCTGGTAAAAAAAGAAAAGAAAGAAAGACAAAAATAAAAAGCAGACCGTTGTCATTTACTATTGCAAAGTGGATGCTGTACAGAGGCACATGGCTAATCCTCTTACACTGAAACTCAGTACAAGTTATTTCTATGCCTGTGATTGCTATTTTCACTCTCCTGTGGGGGCTTGACATTGCGACCCATTGTCACAAGAGCAGTCCCAATGAGGTCAATGGGGAAAATCGTTCAGACATGCCTAAGCCCCATTTAAAAAGTGACTTAGGAGCTATGGGCTTTATCCTAAAATCATTTGCCTCAGGGGAACTGGGGGACCATTCAGAAGAGGGCAGCGAGGGAGAAGAGAGGGAGAGGACACCCATGCCCCACCACCAATTTCATACCCCATACTGACCATGTTTCAGGACTTCTTGCATCTCTGTGCTTTTACATCAAAGCCCTTCTGCAATGGCCCCTGCTGAATGTCCTCCCCCTGCATTGAAATCTAACATGGCCCCCTTGCAGTGGAGCCACACTGATGTCAGTGACGCGGCACCAATGTGCTTTTTTAGCCTCACAGCCCAACTCACTTTAAAAAAGGTGGCTTAGGCACCTCTAAAAATTTCACCCAGGAAAATGTCACATGTGTATAGATTATGCATGGGAGTAATAGATCATGGGACTGGACCATAAGCTGTCAGTTCGTTGCCATGGAAGCTCTCCTCTGGAAGTTCCAAGGCAAGCCACATTCACGAGCTGGAAGGGAGCTATTCAAAGAGGGTGCAACTCACTTCTGTGCAGGGAGGGTCAGCACACAGACTGTGCAAGCAGACAAAGGTTTTAGTGGCACACAGACTTTGTGCTGGCCCGCTGCACGGGGATGAATTTCACCCACATTGCACATCATGCTGAAGATATTGTTTATATACATGTGCATGTGCAGTCTCTGTATTCTACATACATACACAAGTGTACAAGGTAACAGTTACAGGCATAGCGCACAGAATATGACATGGGTAATGCTGCAGAAGGCTGCTTTCTCTCATGTAAGAGACTATAAATATTATTGACTCAGTCATCACTGAGTTGCTTGTGATTGCAGGTCCCTCACATTCACAGAATTCCCTCCTATAAAGCTATTTAAGGAGGGTACTAAATGTCCATTAAGCCTTTTGCTGGAACTATTCTTTTCCTAACTGGAGGCCAGGGACATTGATCTTAAAGAATAAGGGCTGTATAGAGCCCTCGATCCATAGACACCACACCTGTTGGCATCAACAGAAATCCCCCTCCCCCCCAAAAAATCTATTTCCGACACCCACCCCTGGATCGAGAGATGTATAAGGCCTTAGATACTGTTAACAAAACATAATGAAAGAAAACAAACAAACAAACAAACAAGGTGAAAGTAAAAGGGGGTATAAGGTCTAGCTACCACCACGTGGGTGAATCTAAGTTGGCACATAAAGTATTGCACATCCTAAAAAAGCAAAAGCATAAAAAGGGACAATTCTAGGAAGGAACCAATGATTTCAGAATTCCTAAATCTGAAATAAAAGCACAGAACTAATACATTCCTATTGCTCCAAACTTATTATTTTTATTTTTTATTTTTTATTATTGTTTTTTTTTTTTTTTTAGCTTTTAGTGTTAGTTTTATAGATCCGGTCAGTTTAATAGTCCCTGCTTCCTTATTAGACAAAAGGTGTGATTTTTTTTTTCTGAGTATGTGTGTAGAATGAATATAGTGGTACTAACGTGAACTAAAATCTGTAATTCTGCCCCACGTCTTTCAACTCCTCTTACCATCAAAGGTTAAAAAACAAAATAAAACCCCAACAACAATAAATTGCAAGTGCCCTGAGCAGAATATATGGAAGATTAAGCAAGTTCTCTGAGCAGAAATGTAAAAATAAAAAATAAAAAGACAGCACTAAATAAGCAGTGTGACTGTGAGAATGAACCTGCTCAGCTATTTGGTAACTCGCTGAGAGGTTAATAAAATTCAAGGAAATTCAAGAAAGATTTCAAGCTATTTTAAATTTATTTAAACATTTTTGGTGCACTCCAGAAAATGGTATAAAAATGATTAGTTCTGGTGTGAGCTAACTTTCAAGTAACAAACAAGAGAGCCAAAAGAGGGGTTTTTCAGTTTTTTCCATAAATAAAGGAGTTGGAATTACTGTATTTTAGGGGAGAGAGAAAAATTAGATTTTGGAGTAATTTGTTCATTTTAGATGCTTCTGATTCAACACATTTATACCCTTTCCCCTCCCCTGTTAGTACAGATCCTTTAAAAAGTACTTTAAGGGGGAGGGGCAAATTCAGTAACAAAACCAATAACAAACATTGCAAACTGGCTTGGACTGTGCTCCACAAGCCACTTACTTACTCTGGAGCAGTCCTACAGAATTTTGCAGCAATCCTAAATGCACTTGCTCGACCAGAGCATTAGCCTTGATCAAATGAAGATTGAATTCCTGGTTCTGTTGAAATTAATGGCAACCTTCCCGCTGATTTAATTGGGGCTAACATTTCATCTGGAGGGCCTAACTAATCCAAAGCTCAACTGAAATCAATGGAAGTCTTACCATTAATTTCAACAGCCTTTGTATCAGACATGAAGTGCTTAGTAACTTGTACCTCTTATTTGCTGAATTCTTAAAACCACATTCTCACAAGTAGATTTCAGTGGGACTATTTGTGAGTAAGTGATTTCAGGATCGTGGTCAGAGACTTCAACAGGAGCCAGGAGCTCAAAGGATCCAGCCTAATTTTGTTTCAGATTAACTGGGAACAACAACAGCAAGAACAAAAGACTTAAACTGTGTGACTTCTTCTCTCCTGTTCTGTTTTGTACCAAACCCTGAAACCTAGATTGTGTTTTGGATGGAAAATAAGTAATTAAAATAACAAATAATAACAACAACAATAATAATAATAATAATAATTTTTTTCTTTTAAAAAAAAACTTGCTTACGTATAGAAATGTCTCATGGAAAACTCTCTCAGCAAATTTGAAGAGAAATTCTGAGAGTCTGTCCTGGAAGGACCTAGTTCTGGGTGACAGATATGATAGAAAAAAAAAAAAAAAAGAACTTTGAAAGGAACATAACCCTATAAAAATGGCCTCGAGCTTAGGCAGGTTAGTAAGTAATTGCTACATTTGTTTATGCTCTTTCAGTCCCCCTCCCTTCCCCACAACATTATTAGGTAAAAACTGCAGGAATACCACACAAATGATAAACTCAAGATGTGCAAATTGCAAGATTCTTTAAAGTCCATCTTTTTCAAAAACACTGGACAATAATGATTTTTTTCTTCTCTTTCCTTTTTCCTCTGTCTTATTCTTTTATGTCAGCTCACATATGCCTTTAACTCTTTCTCAAGCATTAAAGTTTAAAAAGTGCCTCCTATTAAGTAGTCCTTGTGGACAATGACGGTCACATACTAGTTCATAATTCACATTCATCCCTTTGAAACCACGTTAAAACTTTCCACATCTTGCGTGTGAGAAACTCTACACAGTTGGTATGTAGTTAACAGTGTTGAAGAGATCTTTTTTTCTTTCTTTCTCTCTCTTCTCAAACTGATTAAAGTGAGATACAGTACTTATTGAGTGTTAGACCAGGATACTCGGCAATAAAGTGTGAACAGCATTTTAAGTGCTTAAAGACATTC
Source organism: Sphenodon punctatus (assembly GCA_003113815.1). Taxonomy (NCBI): domain Eukaryota; kingdom Metazoa; phylum Chordata; class Lepidosauria; order Sphenodontia; family Sphenodontidae; genus Sphenodon; species Sphenodon punctatus. Next base: position 2,445,270 of record QEPC01003117.1, read on the forward strand.
TATGTTCATCTTCGACGTCCGATTCCTTGTGTCACACTGAAATTTGAAAAAAAGTGGCACCAGTTGTCCATAGTCATGAACTAAAAACAGTACTAGAGTTAAAGACAAAGATTTGCAACCTAAATGCAAACAACTTATGTTCACGCTCTCCAAGGGGCAGTATGGATCTACCTTGTGGAAGCAAATGTCAATGGCATAACCCAAGCGATTTGTCTAACACTGTACAGAAAGAGGAGTGAGCTGTAGTCAGGGTCTCCACAGAATCCGAGGCTCTTTCTCCCCCACACCACCCTGCCCTGTTTTAACGAAAACCTTCCAGTGTAACAAAGCCAAGAGGAGAAACTTACTGGCTGTTACACTCCCACTACATACCTGCACTAGCAAGTGGAAATGAAATCTGTGTGGCAGTCTCTTTATGAATAAAAATCAGTGCAGTCAGACCCCATGGGGGAAAAGCATATACTGGTGAGCCTTGAATAACAGTTTGTTTTATTGTGAGATGTGTCAAAGCCTGTCCAATCCATTTTGAACAGTGTCTGTGGGTTGGTCTCTTGCCTCAAGAGAACCTCTTGAATGCTGCCATGGAGCTGAAGTCCCTCCTGGTGACTGAAACAGACGTGGTGCATGCAGTAGTGTTCGTCTCTGCTATGGTTCCCTTCCTGTCTCCTTGCCACAGGCTCCTTGAGCCTGTTCTACACTATGTGTTGGAAAACAGGAGCCATGACAGCACATTTGTTTCCACTCTGGGTGCATGAAGCAAATACTGCCCCTTCTGTAGCTCTCAATAAACCTAGTCACTGACAAACACTTGTGGAAAAAAACATATGCACCAGTCTCCTGCATAATACCAGCTGCAACTATAACAACAAGGTTATAACATAAACCTAAAATAAGATGATAACATGTAAATACTGGGTTATTTAGCCTACAGTACAGTAATCTGGATAAAATTGACAAGGAATAGCCTAATTTCCTTTCTCCAAACAGACTTTACTTGCCTACATTAGATCGACCTTCAATGCAAATCTTAACCTCCTGAGGAATAAAAGAAGGCTTGGGAAGAGTCAAAGGTGGTTCCTCTTCTGACTTCTCTAGTTTCCGTGTTTCGGGGGCTGACCACCTCCTCTTCCTCGTTGCCATGGGCTTGCTGGGTTCTGTTTTGGTGAGCAAAGGTGCTGCAGGCAATCCTATTTTGTCCAGAAATTTCAGTTCACCATTCTCAGACAACTTCTGTGCACTTCCCTGATTAATCCCATTTTCCTGCTCTGCATACTTGTGTCTACTTCCAGCTAGACTGTCATTCTTTGAGTGTTTCAGCAAGATGCTAGCTGAATCCATGGGCTGGCCCTTTTTAATAGAGCCATTCTTCAGATTCTTGAGAGTTAGCGATATGCAGACATCCCCAACTGAAAGTTTGGAGCATGGCAAATCGAACAGCTGGCTTGTTCTCTCAGGACAGCAGGATGACCAACCTTGTCCAAATACAAAAAAAGGATATTCTACCAAGACTTCAACGCTGACCTGTAGGAAGAAGGAGAGGGAAATTTGGGGGGGGGGGGGGGGGGGGAGAGAGAGAGCATAAATATGAAAATGTGTACTTGGTCATTATAGCATAAGTATATGCTCAACAGAGTCAACACACACATCCAGTGAAGGTCACCTCGTTAGTTGCAGCTAGAATGCCTGATAAATCTGCACACTCTAAAAGCCCATAATGTAACTGCAGTGGTTATTAGACTAATGTTCGTCCTTGTTAAAAGGGCATTAACAAGTCCTCTGAGATCAGCCCATCTATAACACGAAACCACAACAGTATTTGATCATTATCTTCATCTTCCTGCTCACTGACATACAACATGTAACAAAGTTCAGGCTTTAAATGGCTTGGATGCAATTTTGTAAAATTTGCTTTCACCACTGAACTTTTCTTTATCATATAACCTGCCATTCCTATTTGTTTTAATCCTTAGAATTATGGCATTTTCCAGACTGCCAATGAAAAAGATGCTTATAAAAGCTGGATAGGAGGTAGCCTGGCGAAACAGTTTCTATTTCCAGCTCCTCCACCCCCACCCCGCCCCCTCTCCCCCACACTCTAAATCCATCTGCATGTACACACACTCTCTCTCTCTAAATCCATCTGAAGATAGACCTATCTATGCGCCTAAGTCCACTTTTCAAGTCTGATACAGAGAGAGGGCTTTGTTCCCACACTGCTATCCCTCTTGCTTCTTCTCCAAAGAACAGTTCAGCAGTTAGGGTACTAGGGAAACCTGTGGCTGCCATCCTGGCGCTACTACAGACTTCTTTTGTGACAATGGGCAAATCACATAAGGTGTTAACTAACAGGATATCGTCACCGTCATCCCACCTGGGGTGGGGAGGGCTGCTCCTGGCCAGGTTAGTTCCGGAAGCAGGAACACACGTCCCTGCAGAGGACAGGCGGGAAGCAACACGCGGCTGGTCGGCTCCATCTCTGTGCTGCAGCCGGCAGGCAGCCATAGCTGGGAGTCATGGCAACCCCCACATTGATTTATTCCATTTTTTACCCCACCCTTCACAAATGGCTCAGGGTGGCTTACAAAACAAGTAAAAACAATAAATATAAAAACAGCATCAGACCCCCAACCTTTCCCCTCCCCCAACCCCACCACAACCCCATAAAACCCTCCCCAACCACCCATCAAACTCCCCATCGCCTATCCCTGCCCGCCAAGTGCCCTAACAAATAAAGAAATCTTGCATCATCTCCGGAAGATGCCCAGGGTTGGGCTTAATCCAACCTCTGGGGGAAGGGAGTTCCATAGCACTGGGGCAGTAACTAAGAATGTCTCCCTGCAGGCCCTCACCATATGAGCGAGACTAACAGATGGTACCCACAGGGAGGTTCTGCCAGCCAATCATAAGGGCTGCAGTGGGGCATGGAAGGACAGATGACCTTTCAGATGTGCGGGGCCCAGACTGTTTAAGGCTTTAAAGGTCAAAACCAGCACCTTGAATTGTGCCCGGAAAGCTATAGGGAGCCAGTGCAGACTTTGGAGCACCGGTGTGATGTGCTTCTGGCACCTTGCCCCTGAAAGGAGGCAAGCCACCGCATTCTGCACCAGATGCACCTTCCAAACTGTCATCAAGGGCAGCCCCATGTAGAGCATGTTGCAGCACTCTAGCCTCGAGATGATACAAGCATGGATGACAGTGGCAGATCCAAATCAGAAAGAAAAGGCTGCAGTCTCCTCACCAGATGGAGTTGGAAAAAAGTGCTCCTGGCCACCGCTGCAACCTGACAACCCAGGCGCAACAAGGGGTCCACAAGCACACCAAAGCGCCGAACCTGGCTGACCAGAGGGGGCTGAACTCCAATAACAGGAGTCCTAATCCGCTCTAGATCACAAGGCCGCCCAACCATCATCACCCTCAGTCTTGTCTGGATTCAGCTTCCATCAGCTCATCTGCATCCAGTCCCCAACAGCAGTCAGGCATCGGGTAAGCACGGAGACTGCAGGGCCAGGGTGAGATGAAAAAGAGAGGTAGGGCTAAGTGTCATTGGCATACTGATGGCACTTCACCCCAAACCTCTGAATGACCTAGCCTCATAAACATGCTGAACAAGAGGGAAGACAGAATAGAACCCTGCAGGACCTCGCAGGGAAGGTCCCAAGAGGACGACAAGCAATCGCCCATCACCACTCTCTGAGACCTCCCCAACAGGAAGAAGCAGAACACCTCAAGAGCGGTCCCGTGCACCCCTTCCAGGTCCCGCAGTCATGTCAACAACACCTCGTGATCAACTGTATCAAAGGTCGCTGAAAACAGGATCAGTAGGGTAGAATTCCCCTTGTCTATCTCCAGGTGCAGGTCATCAACCAAGGCGCAAACGCAGTCTCCGTACCATACCCAGGACGGAAGACCGACTGAAATGGGTCCAGGAATCTGACAAGGTCGAGTTGAGCAACCACACAATCAATAACCTTCCCTTTAAAAGGAAGGGTAGAGACAGACTGATAGCTGGCCACAGAGTCAGCATCCAAAGATGTATAGCATCCAGCATCATATCTCCCTCTTTTCCAAAAGGCTGCTGCCAAGATCACCATCTTTTCCAACCATTCCATGTTTGACTCCCCCCAGTTTTTGACTCTCAGCTTTGCCGTCCCAATCTCCCTCCATTGTCAGGTCAAGTATCTCCTAACATTTAATGCACATGGTTTCCAGGCAAAGGCATGTACCCCACCAACTTCCCACCGGAGGATGGTAGCTTGTTACTGGCAGTATAAATGCTAGAGATGAAGGGGCTGAGCGCTCTGGATCTAATCCATCAAAGCACTTAAGCATGAACTCAACTTTAAGCATGTGTGTCATCCCATTCCGTTGGAAGTCTTGGGTCAGTAAAATATTTGGATGCTTTGCTGAACTACCAATGAGCTCTGTCTCTTGCAGGATCAATTCCTCCCACCCACCCACTCCCACACACAATTCTTGACACAGACACACACACCAATAAAATTATGGTGTAAAACTAATTTGTTCTTGCAATCAATTAAACTCCAGCGCAGGTGGGGCTTGAGTAAATACGTCCTGCACTTTTCCTTCTGTGGGACTACTAATCTGAAATCCTACAAATCTGAAATAGCTTATTTCATGAGTCACTGGGCCATACATATTTCTGTAAAGAAAGAAGAGAAACTATTTGGAAACCATGTCCCTATGGGTGAACTGAGGTGTGCCGGCCGGCAGGCTTGCCACGGCGTGGGATCAATCCTTCACTCTCCTCCGGAATCAGGCCGGCCGGTCAACAGACGTGCCAGCTGATTCTGGAGGGGGATTGGGGGAGGGGCCGCGAGGCACAACATGTGGCTGCACAGCCCCACCCCACCCCGCGCTCCCCCGGTCGCCCGCCCTCCGCGAGATGGGTGGGCGCAGTGGCCAATCCGGCTGCTGTGCCTGCTCCGGGTTCTGGGCCACGGCCCAGAATCGGCGATGGTGACTAATGTTACTGTCTGCCGATTCCGGGCCATGGGACAGGAACAGACGTTACGATACCATGGTG
>QEPC01003117.1:2457334-2494139 GCA_003113815.1 Sphenodon punctatus
GAGTTTCTCCATCTTCAACTTCCAGGATTCTATTAAAATCCACAGAGTTTGCGAACAATACTCTCATCTCTTACTTCTGGGGCTGCACTTTGGTTTCAATACAGCACATTCTTCTACAACAATAATCAAGAACCCAAACCATTCAGTTTTAAAATGCCAACACTTTAGAAAAGTTATTTTGCTTCCAGTGTGTATTGATCTAGTGTAAGTACAGGTGATAAATTACTGTAACCTTCTGCCTGCTTCTAAAATAATTCCTGGAAGCTAAGTCAATATAGAATAGAATGAAGACTTGAATTTTATTAATTAATTTATTTATTATTTATTATTATTATTATTATTATTAGCAGCCTCCCAGAATACAGTGGGATTAAATGGCATGTCATTTTAGATAGGAAATAATTGTAATATAGCATTATACATTTTTGTAGTATTTATCATAGTTGGCTCCCATTAATTATGTAATTAAGGTATGTATTGTCAGCCGCAAGTATTCAAAATCCTCCCCCAGTCTCTGCCCTGATTTTTCTTGGGGGGCGGAATTTATTTGTCTTCTAAGTTTTGAGCTTCTAGGGGGTCTCTTTTTCAACCTCTGCTCAGGCTAGAAATGTACTTTTAAAATGAAATATGAGCTGAGCCTTAAAGAACAAGCGAGAAAAGATGCACACCCAGGGCGTCCATATGTGCAAAGCATAGGCGTTCTTTACCCCACCCCACCCCTGGCCCCCTGCTGACCTATTCCCTCCCCTGCTGGCACTGCTGTCTAAACCCCCCAGCCCCCCTCCCTACCAGTCATCCTGGCACTTAGCACTAAGGCTCCGGGTCACCGGGCACCGTGACATCACGCCCATGTCATGGCCGTTATGACATGGCTGGGCAGGGACCAATAATGGCTGTACCATGCCATTACGAGTTTGTAGATCCTCATCTCACAAACATGAAGGTGGGCATTTTGGCCTTGTCTCGGAGTCCTTTAAAACAAGGTATTGCATGTCTGCCTGGCTGGTGTAGTTCCAGAGATGATACAGGGTCACAGACAAACAGGGTCACAGACGCAACCTCCACATAAGGCGTTCCTTATTACACTTCACGTAAAGAACGCCTAAAAAGAACAAATATTGCAAGAGGTGGAAATACTGCTAATATGCAAACATACATTACATATTGCCCTGGGGGGTGGGGGTGGTAGGCATATTAACTGATATGTACTACACACATTTGAATGCGAGGCTGCTACTAGTCTGTATGCGTCTAGTAAGAATAATTTCATTTCTTTCAGCACAAGATTAAACTTCACACTATAGATATATTAAAAAAAACCAAAGAACAATTAAGGCTGTGTGTCTGCTAATGAGGTTGAACACTTTTCATTTAGCCAAGTAAGACTGCAGAGGAGGTCAGCAGAAGCTTCAGACATAGCGAGATGAAATATCTAAGTAGGCAGAGTGAAAAAAAATAAATAAATCAGCAGAGTAGCAGCTGCCGCAGAGGGACATGGCTGATCTGGGAAGGGACCCAAGTCCTGGAATCTACAGGAAACCTAAATTAAACCCACATTTTAATCATCTCTCTACGTGACTCTCTCTGAATTCTGGAAGCGTCCCTTGTGGGAAACACAGCTGGTGGAGTATTTTAGCTACGATGATGTCAGCTGGATTCCGATAGGCTTCTCGATAAGGTGACACTTCACTGGCCGAGATTGTGCCTTGCAGTTTTGTTTTTATAGCCCGCATACACAACACACTTTCTGCCAGGTGATGGCAGTCTCCCCTTCTGAAAGGGAACTCTTTTCCACTGTGCAGTGCTACACACTGACATATCCCATCAACAAAACAGGACACAAAAGCTACTGGCTAATTTGCACCACTTCTACTGGTGCAGAGACCAGTGGTCTGTCTGGCTGCACAGGACAAAGAGAGAGAAATGAGAGCAAGCTGAAGGTTGCATATGGGAAATGATTACTGCCTTTACCACCTCAGCATTCAAACTGTACTGGGGCAAATTATAACAACTGGTTCTGATCCAGGCACTGCCTTTCTGATCACAAAGTCTGAGCCTACAATATAATATCAGCCTACAACATAATATCACTGGGGATCCGGAGGCTGCAGAACAAAATTCCATGTATCTGTGTGCCTCTTAAAGTAACACTGCTATAATAAAGGCCATATGATAAAACATTGTCTCTCCACCACTTTACAAGGGTTACTGATAACACAGTACAACTAAATTTCCACAACTGTGTGCGCCCAAATGTGAAAACAACTGCACAACTCATTTACATACTTAATTACCTGACTGTAGGCCATTTATGATAGAAATTCTTCTCCTGCCCATGCAGTTTTGAAAGTGTGACGCTAAGGGTGTTAACAAATGGGATGGTAGCCCACATTAGGTGGGTGTCCACCTGCCCATTTATTAGGTGTTCGCCCCCACCCACTGCAACATGCAGCCCCCACTCATGGTGGGGTCTCAGAGCATGCGGAGCTCACCATGTGTGTAAATGAGCGCTAACGTGTGCCCACGTGTCCATATCCTGTCAAATAGGTTGCACACACAGGTCGGCTACCACCAGAGAGTAATGGGTGAAAAAGCCTAGGGAGCTCCACAAAGTGACCACTTTCACCACTCTCTCTACTCTTGCTCTCACTGGCACATACATAACATCACCTTAAAAGCCCACCACGCCATTTTCAAACTTGTCTTCTCCCAGCTTGTCCTGGCTGGTAGTACATGCCTGCCGATGCTTGCTATTTCCCAGCTGCTGCGTCCTCAGGAATGACTTGTGGAGGATTACCATCACCATGGCCATGAGTCAAGCCTACAGTCAGGCAACAACCAGCATCCCTAATGCCTGTCTCTTATACACATCTAGATGTGTATAAGAGACAGCTCTACTCTTGCTCTCACTGGCACATACATAACATCACATTAAAAGCCCACCACGCCATTTTCAAACTTGTCTTCTCCCAGCTTGTCCTGGCTGGTAGTACATGCCTGCCGATGCTTGCTATTTCCCAGCTGCTGCGTCCTCAGGAATGACTTGTGGAGGATTACCATCACCATGGCCATGAGTCAAGCCTACAGTCAGGCAACAACCGCTACTGCCACTCTGTCTCTTATACACATCTAGATGTGTATAAGAGACAGCACCATGACTTTCATGGGGTATTCCCTTGAGCTCAAGAGCCAGCCCTTGTTTGAGGAGCCATAAGAGGTTCTGGTTGAGGGTATGGAGGACCTGATGCCACTTTTGTAGAGGAGGTAGTGGAGGCAAAGGGGAATGGTAAGTTAATGCACCGCGAGGGGAGGTGGGGAGGGTTGAATTTTCACAGCTTCATGATAAAGGCTTCTGTTTATTGTTATCTAATTATGTTTGTTGTTGTTTACTGAGGATGCAGAGCAGCAGTAGGAAAATGGCTGGGAAACAGCTCCATTGGATGGGCATGGTAGACTCTGGAAGTGGGTGGCAAGACAGGACCTCGGTAGGACCAAAGGCTGGTGGGAGGGGTGGGAAAGACACTATTGGTGGGACAGAGGGCTAATGGGGGATTGGAAGCCCAAATGTCAGCTGCGGGGGAGATGGCATGAATGGCGGTACTTGATTTCTGTATGTTCTTCACTCCTCTATAGTGATCCCAGGAGGAGAGCTGTGGTGTGCTGGGATCCCACTGCAGCAACCGCCCCAGCAGCTGAATAGGCCAGGTACTCATTCCCACATCCCTCCAGGCAGATGGAGGGCTGAAAATTGGATGGGCGTGAGCCTGAAACATCAGGCAGGAAGGTGGGGTAGTCTGAACTAATAGTCTGAGACACTGGGGTGGGAAGGAAGGTGGGTGGGGCAGTCTGAACTAATGGCTTTCCTTGTTGCCTTGCTACAGGTCTACCAGCGCAACGGACACGGACTGAACCCCCAGCCATAAGCTCCCAGAGGAATCAGGACCTGCAGGTCTGCAATTGGTGGCGCAGAGAGGATTTGGCAAAGGAGCTGCTTGGGGAGACCATGCAGTGAGCAGATGAGATTCACAATGCCATTAATGGCATGATGCAGGAGCATAGGAAGCTGCTGAGGCCCACCTGGACTACCGGAGGGAGGACAGGCATGGACAGGCCTCTGGCAGCAGTCTGAGTAGTCAGACAACGTGATTGAGAAGGCGAGCAAGGAGATGAGTGAGATGTGGGCACAGACACAAGGCAGCCTATCCCAATACATCCAGTGCCAGAGCTCCCTTCTCAAGAACACTGCTATCATGACTGCGAGCACTGTTGCTCAGGGGCAGGCATCATTCCTTAAACCCCCATTAGCCGTTCACGTCTGCCTCTGTGAGTGGAACCCGCCCGCCATGATTCCCCCGCACTCCACCCCACCCCCTCAAACCGTCTCCTCACTGCACTCACACCAGGGAACAAACAGTTCATGGGCCAGGAACAATTGCCCTCCCAAAAAATCATTCCCACACACCTCCCACGAACACTCCTCCGAAGCCAGATCCGTGGGAGGAGGGTCGGAAAGATGCCCCTCCACCAGTCTCGTCACCCAAATGAGCATGTCAAGCTGCCCACAAAAGGAGCAGGTGGAAAAAGGACAGTTCAGTATTTAAACAGTTTGCTATTTATACTTCAATACTTAAGTTATTTAATAAAGTTGTATAAAGTTTAATAAAGTTCTTTAATTTTTCATAATACATGCTTTCTGTGCTTCTTCTAGGAAAGAAAAGGAAAGTTTGGGGGAGGGGAGTGATGGAGAATGCTGCTTTGGGGCATGGGGGTTGGAAGAGAAGGGAAGAGGAGGGTGGTGGATGCACTGAAAATAATACTAATGTTTTATTTATAGAGCATCCCCCTGCCTTACATGGCACTCGGAGCGCTTTACAAAAACACTTTAAAAGTTAAAAAAGTTAAAAACAATATAAATAATACAAAGCAGTTTAAAACTGTTATTAAAAAAATTAAAATGGGGTAGGAAAAAGGGGAGGACAAAGAACACTGAGGGAACAAACCATCAATGGATCCTCCAAAAGCACCTAGAGAATAAATACATTTTCAGGTGCTTTTTAAAGGTAAGGAGGGAGGAACTGAGACAAACATCTGGAGGGAGCGAGTTCCACCACAGCAAAAGCCGGATTGCCTGCCAACTTCAGATGTGATGGTGGAACCCCCAAACAGCAGATGGTTCCTGAGTACAGATACCCATCAATGTCAGGTTCCAGAAGTAGGTTTTGAATATAGCCAGGAGGTGGGGAGTCCTCTGGCCTTGAACTTGCACTTGAAGGTGAAGGTGGGTGTTTTGGCTATCATTGTGGTTGGTGTACTTGGTTCAGCTGGTTCCAGAACAGGGACACTGGCTTGCCGGAGCTAACTGGCGGGGGGGTGGTTCCCCATCGCAGCCCCACCGGTCTCGCAGATGTTGTGGAGAACACAGGCAGCAGTTGTTTGCAGGGGAGCGGTCTCTAGCTAGAAATCAATCCTAGCAGCTATCTATCTCCAGCACAACTTTAAACACCCCAAAGCCCTCTCCACAAGACAGTGGGTGGTGCTGAGCTGCTGGTTACAGGACCTTTGCTCCAGGACGTAGACAACACTGTATGCCTTCATGATATAGGGCTTCAGGCGGCAGGCAGAGTCCCCAAGAACAAGAGGCCTCATGAGCACCACCTCAATGCATGTTTCAGCGCAGGGTCTAAAGTCTCTTGTGTACATGCGGCCAAAGAAGGGGGACTGATGGAAGATGCGGGCATCATGGTTCTTCCCAGACTACCTGACCAGCAAATCTATGAACTGTGCACAGTGGTCCACTACAGCCTGGAGAACCACAGAGAAAAACCCCTTTTGGTTCAGTCAGTCGTACCTGTTATGGAGTGTACAGAATGATGGCAATATGGCTCCCATCGATCGCCCCTATAGAGTTCAGGAACCTTTCCCACCGAAAGCCATCCATCACTTCTGCCGGGTCAGCCAACTACACCACCCAGTTCTAGTTCTACAATCGCTGTACAAATCTCCACTAGCATGGTGCCCAACGTGGAGGTTCCAACGCCAAATTGCTGGGTGACAGAGTGGCAAGAGTCTGGAGAGGAGAGCTTCCAGATGGTGATGGCAACCCACTTCTCCATAGGAATCGGCAATTGCATCACCATGCTCTGTTTCTCCAGTTGTGGCCTGAGGATCTTGGCTATCTGCAGGATGGCATGAAAGGGCATCCTGACATTTGCAACCCACTCAGTGTCTCCCCATGAGGACAGCACGTTCTCCCACCAGTCTGTGCTTTTCTCCTTTAGCCAGACAAGCCTCTCGGTGGGTATAGCCATGCGCAGGGCATTGGTGATTCAAGCCACATCTCCCCCGACAGGTACCTCTCTGTGCACACCAGCTGCCATTGCATGGCCCTGATCTTCTCCAGTGCGATCTGTTGTCACTAGAGGTAAACAAGTGCATGGCACCGAAGCAGGAACTGCCTCCATTGTGTGGTGTGCCAGACTATCCCAGTCACAGACTGAGTGAGAGCCTTTCTGTGCCTTGAAATCACGTCGCACCAAGAACAGAAGGCTTGGATCTATTGGACTGCTCACAGGTTCTGCTCAGCAGCAGAAAGGAAGGCCTAGAAGGCCATAAAAAGCACAAGGAAGTTCTCAGCAACATCTCCGTCACTGTGGTTCTGGGGTCCATGAACTCTTCAGACCACATGCCAAATGTTTTAAACAGCTTAAATAAATGGGTGGCTGCCTAGCTAGGATTGGCTGTGTGCTGCAAGGAAGCAGCTATTGGCCACTATTGGTCACGTGTCCTTACAGGATCGGCTGTGCACTACGTGTGAGCTGCTACTGGATGCTACTGGTTACAGACTGGGTATTGGTTGAAATTTTTTAACAACGCTTATGCTGGGTGTGTGTGTTGCTGCACCGACACTGCTAATCCATGTAACAAGCATGTCAGTGCAGATGCAAAGTCATCTAAAAATGTTACAGCTGTTACCATGACAGAAGCATGGAATGTTTTAATTGGGGGGTGGGGTGGGGTGGGGGAAGACCACTTAATGTTAAGAAATAGGCAGGTGGAGGGATTGGCAAGCCAGTGAAGGTCACTGTGTTCAGAATATATATGAGAGCAGAGCTGCACATTGGTTAAAAGCTATTAATATATTTTCTTATTTTTTTTAAAAGTAACAGTTTTTGCTTGCAATGAGCATGAGGGGTCACTAACTCCATAGAAAGCTATTGCTGCGGACTGTTTGCCAAGGAAAGCCAAATGGCTTTGGTCTGGGGGTGCGGTGGCCACCTGGGGTACAGGGCCCAGAGAAGTTGGGGGAGGGGTTGGATACCAAAGCCTTTGCTGAGATTTGGGCGAGGCCTGATGTACAGAGAAAACTGTCAGACCCATCCTCCAAGGCAGCCTATGTGCTCATAGGGTGGCACATGCACACAATGGCGATCTATATATGCATGATGGACTGCAGACACCGTGCAACCCTGCTGCTGTTCAAAGTTCAGCAGAATGGAAGAGTGGAAGCCTTGGATGAGATAAGACAGTGGGCTGTGAATGAGATCAAAATTTTTCTGAATGTTTGTGCATTGCCAGAAGTAGGGAATTCACTAACGGAGGCTGGACCTTCCTTGCCGTTTCTCCTCATCACTGCCCTGATGACAGCGAGAGGATACACATGGGACCACTGGGTATGCCTTGATCCGATGGGGGAGATGAATCTCATGCGGGAAGCAAGTGACTTGAGGTAGAGAGAATGTGAAACAATTGAAGGAGAGCTTGTTGCCCTATATAAAGTTTGGACAAGCGAAGAAGTGCAGAGCGCCCTCGTGAGTGGGGATGTTTTCCACTCCAATTATATGGTAAAGCAGAAGATGCTAGAGAGGGGGTACAAGAGGCTCATGTTTGACTGAGGGTTTTATGCAAACCGAGAGAGATTTCCAACACCACGGCAGGCAAGACCCCAATAAAACTGTGCGCTGCTACCTGCTAGTACATCTCTGTAAGCTGTGGATGCGAGACACCAGGATGATAACATGCAATGACTGATTGCTTTCACTTTCATTTTTCACAACAGGCACTCAATAAAGTATGCAATTTGCTTAATAAACTCAGCTATGAACTTCCATGGGTGGGTGGGGATAGCAGACACTGGACCACCTCCCAGAGTCATAATAGCCCAGAAGAAAGAAACAGCTGGGGCAGCTGCTTGTTCCCATGGTTCACCATGGCTGAGAGTTATGACAGGGGGTGGGATATTGGAAAGGGGGGGGGGGTTGGTGGACAGAGCACAGCAGGGAAGAACACCTGCCCATGTGTTAGGCATGTCACATTAAACCTGTGAGTGGGGGCTGCCTGAATGCACAAGAAAAACACTCCGGAGGCTGCCTGTTTACTAGGCTCTACATGCTAAACGTGTGTGGAGGTGGGGGGCATGGGTCGAAACCAGACTCCAGGGAATATTGTCTCATTGTCTCTAATCCCGTCCAGTGGAGTTTTTCCAGGTTGTGAGTGGTGTTCAGTCCGGCCTCCCTCAACCTTGGAGTGGAATCATCTACTGCTCGCTGTGACACATTTGTGGATTATTTTGTGGATAAAATCGCTCATATTCACCATGACTTTGATGTCGCATTTATTACACTAGGGGAACCAGAGGTTATGGAAGCCCCGTCATGTCCGGTTTTCTGGGATCAGTTTCAGTCTGCGACACCCGCCGATGTGGTGAATGTTCTTAGGGCAGTCAGGGCTGCTACTTGTGAATTAGATCCCTGCCCGTCCTGGCTGGTTAAGTTCTGCCGGGAGACAATGGGGCCGTTGCTGGCTGGGGTAGTCAACACCTCCCTGCGGAGGGCAGAGTGCCAGGCTGTCTCAAGGAGGTGGTGGTGTGGCCTCTGCTCAAGAAATAATTGCTTGACGTTGGCTCCCCTGCCAGCTATTGGCCTGTCTCTAACCTTCCCTTTTTAGGGAAGGTTATTGAACGGGTAGTGGCTGTGGGGGACTGGATGAGGGCTAATCGACTGAGGTTGAATCCTGACAAGACGGAGGTGATGTTAGTGGGTAAGGCAATGGAGTTGGTGGCCCCCATTACTGATGGAGTCTGTCCTCCATTGCCCTCCCAGGTATGGAGTCTGGGGGTGCTCCTCGATGAGCAGCTCCTCCTGGATCTCCAGGTGGAGGCTGTGGCGAGGAGTGCTTTCCGCCAATTACATCTGGTGCAACAGCTTCGGCCATTTGTTTCGGAGTCTGACCTGGCCACTGTCATCCATGCTTTCATCACTTCTCGGCTAGACTACTGTAACGCACTCTATGTGGGGCTACTCATGGTGATGGCTTAGAAATGCAGCTGGTGAAGAATGCGGCGGCCTGTCTCCTAGTGGGACTGGGCCACAGGGAGCACTAGTGCTCCGTTCTCTGCACTGGCTGCCGGTGGTTTTTCAGGCCTGATTCAAGGTGTTGCCTAAACGGCCTAGGCCTTGCCTATATGCGAGATCGCCTCACTCCCCGGGTCCTGGATCAGCCCCTGCAATAATCTGGGGGTGCCCTGCTTGAGGTCACTCGAGTTTTTTAGGGGGCCACGCAGAGGAGGGCATTCTAAGTGGCTGCACCACGGCTGTGGAACTCCCTTCCGGTAGAGACCCGGTTGGCCCTGGACCTTCCCTCCTTTCGGAGAAGTTGTAAGACCTGGTTGTTACGCCAGGTGTTTGGCAGGGGAGATGGGTAGTGTGTGTGGGATGTTGGGGGTGGGATGTGTTATTCTTTCCTCCTTTTATGATGATTTAATGTTTTTAATGATTTTAAGCCGCCCCGGGCTGCCTGTGGCAGGAGGGATGGAGTAACAATTTTTTAAAATAAATAAATAAATACAATTGTTAACATCCTTAGATTGTTATGCCTGAAAGGTTTTTAAGGCTTTCCTTTACTCCCCAGTATTTACAATGGTTTTCTGTTTGCAATTTGTTCAGTTCAGAGAATGATTTCCAACCAGTGAGTTTCCAGCCTACTGCTCATTCTCATGCACAAACAATCAGGGTTTGGAAAGTGAACGCTACTGGGAAAGGTTTAAAAACCAAGCACATTGAGATTTCCTCCTCCTGCTCCCCACAAATTATGTTACTATTTCTATTAATACCAGGGCTTGTATAACCTGTTTCTAAAAACAAAACCTTTCATTTGGGATGAAAGAACTATCTAATTTATCTGATCTTTCCCTTGATCAATGCTGTGGAATCTAAGCCATCTAGGAAGTAGCTAGAAAGCTTCAGGTTAACAGGCCAGCACACTGCTATTTACACACAGGTCTGAAAAATTCTCAGAAAAATTACCCTTTCTTTCTTTACAATGGAAGACAGTATGAAGCAAAGTGCAGAAGCGTGGGTAACTCAGGCATAGTGATGATGATTCTTTTGAAATTTCCCTTGAATGCGCAGTATGCCAGCTATGCAGGATTTAGCCACTCAGAACGGAAACCTGAATGAAATACTGTGTGGCTTAAATGCGTGAGGGGAAGCATTCCAAGAGAATTTCAGGTTTTCAGCCATGAATTCACGACCTTGCTCCCTCCTTCAGTCTTGGTGTTTTCTCTTGGGACTAACTTGGCCCGAAGCTTTTTTAAATAGGAGACTCCAAAGAAAAAATTATTGCTAGATGCAAATAAAATTTCTGCAGCTGAACATTTATTTTTGAATACCACTAAGGTTAGGAACCCTTTTCTCTCCCCCAGACACTTTGGAAATTAGTCCAAAGTGCAGTCCAGGTATTATTTTAAAGAAAAAACATGATGCTGCATTTCAACCAGGGAAGGGTCCCAAGGGGGCGGGGGGGATGACTATGCTGTGTGTGTTTCAAGGGGGGGGGGGAATTGACCCCACCTTGCAGCCCAGAAAAGAAACTTACAACCCCCATTAAGGGGGTGCATGCAGTTGGGAAGAGGCCTCCTTGCTCTCTTCCCTGGCTCAGAAAAAGCCAAGTGAGGAAGCTCCCTGCTCCATGGAGCAGCATGCGAACCGGGGAGGAGCAGCAAGGAGGGAGCAGCCAGGAGTCTGGACCAGAGAAGCAGCAGCCTGGTGGTGAGGCGAGTCAGCCCAGGGAGACAAGTAGCCCGTCAGGTTGCATTTGGTACCAGCTGATGCCCAAACGCAACCGAGGCAAGTCAAGCACCCCAAATTCGACAGGGTGCCCAACTAGCCGGCTAGCCAGTCAAGAGTCAGGAGTGGGAGTTCTGAAGGACGGGGAAGGGGGGATAATCATATAACTATGCTATGGAACCATCCTCTGACCTTGTGTGCATGCCCTGATCTCTGTTCTCTTTGCCTGAGCTCAGTCTTTTAAGGGTTGAGGATCTATGGACCAGATCCAGGAATTGGAAAGGGGACAAATAAGAAATGGACGTGGGCCAGTTTTGGTCCACAGTCTTTAAGTCCCCCACCCTAACTAATATCGTGCTTCAGATTTTATCCTTCCTTAAGAGTTCCCTGGTGGTATGGTAGAGCATGTTTTTTATCGAACATTACCAGCTCCTTAAGAGTGTTGTTCAATGGATAGGGCATTGGATTAGGACACCAACCCAGTTCTAGCCCCACCTCTGCCACTGCTCAGTCTGCTGGTGTGACCTTAATCAAGTCACGTCACCTCTCTGTAGCTATTTCCCCTCCCACGCGTTGTTCATCTAGTCTATTAGTCTTAAGGCTCATTGATACAAAAACCTGCTTTTCATTGTGTTTAGACGGTGCCTACTACAACGAAGCACTGATCTTGTCTCTATTCTTGATAATAATAAACAACAATAACCACCACCACCTGATCCAAGATCAGTATGCAAGCACTGCACATGCTGTGTGCATGCAATGTGTGTACATGGTGTGTGTGTTGCACACACTAGGTGTGCACCATGAGCACAAAGGGTGCACAAGTGATGTGTGTATATGGTGCATGCATCACACACACCTGGCAAGTGGACCTTGGATTGACAACCTTAGTGAACTGCAATATGATTCAGGTAGTAGAGCTATAAAGAGGAAATGAGAAATTGTTCCCCCAACCACAATATCTCCATAGGGCCTGTTCTACCTTGTGGTATGGTAGAGCGTGGTTTTTATTGAATCATTAACTTAAACTGAGCTACGTGAATGTAAACACTCCCCTACACACAAGGGGATTGGTCTGGCCCTGATGCAACTCCACTGACTTTTTAGAACCATACCAAGGCAGACCTTGGGCCAAAGACATGTTGCATACTGTAGGTAGTGGTACAGGTCTGATGAAAAATTAAGAAAAACCACAAACACCTCTTCCTTCTGACCATGACATAAATTGCTGACATAAACTGTATGTTAGCATAAATTGCTGACATACCCTGACATAAACTGTATGTCAGGGTAACTGCCCGCTCCCATAATGATGATTATTACCTGTGCTCGATGCTCTCCAACTGCAAACTGTATCACGGCAATGCCTGGGCTATGGCTGTCCTCAATCCGCTCCACTGTGCTAGAGTCTATTTTCAGGTCACTGCTAATTTCTGCACTCTGTATAAAATCTTCTGTTTTTAAGTCCTCTACCTTCTTCAGCTCCCCATTGGCCAACTGAATGATTGACCCTTTCATGAAGTAAGGAGGCAGTGTGGGAGGAGCTGATGCTGAAGAAGCTACGGACTGCACCACTGGGAGGTGAATCTGGGCCTGCACCACTGCTGCCTGGTAGGCTGACTGAGTTGCTAGCGACTCAGCACCAAAACTGTCACTCTTGGGAATGGCGGTTGTGACAAATGTATGAGGCACTGTTGCAAACTGGGGAGATGAAGTGACTATAGCAGGTGCTACTCCTGATGATTCGATGTCTGCATTGCCAACTGGTATTAGCAGGGGCTGAGTACCAGGGATCATCAGGTGCTGTGGCAGGTTTCCAGGATAACCAATTGCTTGTTGTTGACTGCTCAGATAACCAATTACCGGTGGCTGGGTCCCAGTGTAGAAGGCTGCGGCAGACAGCCCAACAGGGAGTTGCTCTGAGGTGCTGTGGGAGGTCTGAATGACAGTGTGGGGGGACAGAGTGGCAACAGCTTTCACCCCCTCATGGCCCATAGTCTGTTGTGGAGATAAAGCATAGGACCGGTGGGCTGGTTTTCCTAAATGCAAGTTTCCCTTTTCATTGGGGGCTGAGGGAGAGGTTTCTCTGTTGGTGACCTGCTGGACCTCCATATCTGCAGTAGGTGTGCTGCTGTTGGGGACGACCATAACAGAAGCCCTGACACCTGAGGAATCCCGTGCACCATACTCTGCAGGACTTGAGTGGACCACCACGTGCCTGGTTTCATAATGGTGAGGAGCTGGTTTATTGCCTGCTTTGACTAGACTCATATCTGTGGATGTGGAGATGCCGTACCTCCTGTTTTTCTCTATCTACCCATTCAGGATTTCCTTTGCTTGCATTGCCTGCAGCCTGCTGCTCTCGGCCTTCTTGGTGAGATCCCTGGTGACAAAATGCCCCCCGGAATCAGTGTATTGCAGCACTACCTGGGAGGAGGGCCCAAGGGTGAGCGTGTGCGGAATCACCGTCTGGTGAGGATGCATATGGACTGGGATTGTCGGAGGAGAGACATTTCTGACCCCACTTTGGGGAGAGCTGGAAACATGGACGTACTGGTTGTGAGGGGTAGGTGGAGGAGACCCTGCTGCAATCAGTCCAGGTGTTCTGACTAGATGCTGCTCAACTTTGTGCCCCTGCTGGCTTAGGTTGCTCATGCTGGCCAGCAAAGTGGAATAAGCCTCCAGCTGGGAACGCTGGGATGGAGTGGCTGCAACTGCAGCAGCGGATGCCGCCGCACTGGTTGCGGAATTGGCTGTCGGGGAAATTAATGGGGAGGGGATGAATCCGGCATATGATCCGCTGTACTGGGGGCCAACAAACTGGAAAGTGTGCTGCAGGTGTGTGTACTGCACCGGAGACACGGGCATCCCTGACTGCGAGTGTGCAGGTGGGGGGTATACTGTGGGAAGTGTTGTGGTGGCTGGAACAGACCTGGGAGCACTGGGTGGGGAATAGTCCATTCCTGTAGACAATGATTTGTGTAAACCTATTCCCTGCTGTAAACCAATCTCCGCTGAAGTTCCTCCAGGCCTGTGTCTTCCACCCATGCTGCTCTGGCTGCTGGTTGTGTTGGACAGCCATGTTAAATTGTCTGCACGATGGTTTTCATTGGCCACGACTAATGGCTTCACCTCGGAGGGCAGGCTGGTGGCGGGGATTTCTCGCTTTTTGGGCGGCAAGCATTCATTGCTTCTCTCTTGGTTGGATTTCATCTTTTGCCGTCCCCCCTCCACTGCTCTGGCTTCACTGTCTGGCTGGTTTTGATTTCAGTCTGATAAACGGAAAGTCACATTTGATTTCTGAAGGGGATCCAGAGACTTCATGAGGAATCATCTCCCTGTGAACACAATCCTCCAACAGCTGCTCTGGATTCTGAAATGAGAAATGGGAAATCAAAGTATCAGCACTGGGGAAGAAAAAGAAAACAAAACCTCTACCAAATTAAAAACAGACCTGCAGCACACCAATCCAAAGCTCAGTTTATAGCTATACAGTAAAACACTGGACATGCCAGTTAACACATCATGAAAATTATTAAGCAATTCAAAATGCAAGGTCCATAATTTTCTGCAGTTAACAGATCCTTCTAAGTGGCAACCTATTTTCTAACACCTATTTTCTTTATTCATCTTCTCTGAAAGAGCCCTGGATTTCACAGTACACATTTCATTTTCTCTTCCTTCCTACCTTCTACCCCTAAAAACAAGCAGAGAGGTCCTGCCATAGCACATCTTCCACCCTGGGATTGCTGCATCATCACATGGGATTACTTTCCATTATCATAAATGACAGGGAGTTCTATAGAATACACATGGGAAATTACATCTGCAACCGTAGCTTTTAGCAGCAGAGAAGGAAGGTGCCTCGCTTTTGAACTCTTAAACCCCTGAGTCACCATCACAGTGATTTCATTTTGCTTCAGTCTGCACTGAAAATACTACAGTTACCTTCTCTCCTCTCCTTTCATGCCACAGCTCATTACAATGAGACACAAGTGCCCTTCATCAACTAGTTTTGCAATAACCCTCAGCCAAGTCATTTATTTACAGCAGTAGCACAAAGCCAAAGATGGCTGTCTGCCAGTCAGGATTTTTAATGAGTTTTCTGGTGCTTCTTGAGCCCTGGCTACTCACAAAAAGGAGTCCACATAGAACGTTACCCTGGAAAAATTTGATTGAGCCTTGCCCATCTCTATCTGCCTGCATAGATTAAACTCCACCTGTATGTTTAAAATTACACACCCTGATAATGATCCTATATGTAGTGCCTATCGGATCATAATACCTTGTTTCTTAGTAACCAATGAACTGTGAGTCACAGCTGCTGATTTCCATCCATGCAGGGCCAAAACATTTACCAAGTCACTGGGAACTGCTCTCTAACAAGAAGCAGATTAAGTGAGCCTCATACAGGCCCATAGCAATGACAGAAAGGGGGGGGGGGAGTGGGGAGGTAGACAAGTACTCAATGGGTATTTTCAGATGTTACGGGGCCGCTTGGCCCCGTACTGAAAACAACCCTTTCATTCCCCGCTGGGGTCACCCCGTCACGCCATATCAGATGTGCCGGGGGGATCCCGGCGGGGAATGTGGGAAGGGGCGGGGCCGCGCGGCGCAATGTGCGGCTGCACGGCCCCGCGGCCGCCAAACAGACGTTCGAGACACGGTGACCACAGGTGGGTATTCACCGTGGTTCACCGTGATCTCGTAATGTCTGAAAATACCCTATATGTATCACAGTGCAATAATGCAACAAGTATTTCACTGTCTCCCTAAAAATAGTTGTATTTAACAATTAAAATGTGCTGTGGTGGTGCCTCAGTGCATGCTTTCTGCTTGCCCTGCCGCATATGGAGAAAATTGGGATTTGAATGACCTTACTGGGAACAGACACAGGCAGCCAATAAATCTGCAGTCCATTAGTTCTGCACTGAAGCATGTCCCGCACAGTCTGTGAGCAGCCTCATTCACATGTATGTAGACTCCTTATGTCAAACCCCTTTCTTCAGGGACAGTTCCTTAGGCAAGTGGGGGGCAAAATCTTGGCCTATCCCTGGCTCCCCCTTGGCCACACTGCAAGTCAGGAATTCATAGCTAAGAAGCAGAGCTGCAAGCTCTGATGTGAATTGTCCCCACAGTTCAGGAGTGTTTGGATATTGGAAGCTGGTCCTGGCCTAATAGAGACAATCCAGATAATCCAATCTGGAGGACAATCTGACCTCACCAGAACTGGAAAGGTTCTGTTAATTTCTAAAGAGAAAGATAACTGGATAGGGGCTGGGGCTAGAGGGGAATAAAAGGTTGCAAAAAGGAAAACTAGTATTTAAAAACATCTCAGCACAGCGAAGATAAAACAGCAGGTATAAGTGTAAACAGCAGGCTGTGTGTTACTAATACATTTTTATAGTGGCCTACAAAGCTCAAATTTTTACTTACTCATTGATTTTGGTATCTAACAGAATTTCAAATTTAGTTCCTGGTCCCATCTTTTCAAGACTTTACACAGGTTGTCTTTCAAGACAAGGATTGGGAGAACAGAAATGGAGTGGTCATGCCTGCAGAAGGGTCCCGTGTGGCCCAAAAGCTTGCATATCCTCACCATCAGACGTTGGGTCTAACAAAAGTTGTCATCTGAACAGTAGTCTCCATCTCTTATATTTGGGTCCAACATGTCAACCAACTCTTTCTAGACCAAATTTTACAGAAAACAAACAAACAAACCAAACCTCCATTACTGTTCATCCTGTGTATTTACACTTTTGTGTGTGTGTGTAAAGATACTGAAGATTTGCGTGTTTGGAGATATGACAACAGCTCATACAACCAGACTTTTAACAAGAATAGCATTTCTTACAAGAAAGAAAGAGGCTGGGAGATAAAGACTTTCAGCTTGATCCTCTGGGAGATAAACTACAAAGTATCAGTCAGCAAGCACGTGAGTTACATTCATTTCAAGAGGACTCGTGTATACGATGATAGTGTGCACTTTATCTGCTAAAGGATCGGGCTGCTTGTGGAAACAAATAATATAACAAATTTCAAATGTGATGCAAGCACTGTGTAACAGTAATAACAGTTTCCCCAACCTATGGAATGAAATTCCTTATGCTTTCCTTCCTGAATCTACTTCATTGGTTCAAATGCAAGGTATGAACAGCAAGCCTACCGCACAGAATTTTGGAGACAGACAAACTGAAATTAAAGATCCTTCATTTAAAGTTAGCGCCCCAAATCTGACTTGCCTTAGTGTTTTAGAATGCTTAGGAATTTCCCTGTCAGGGTAGGAGTCCCTTTTTCAAACTGACAGTTCAATTGGCGAGTTATTTATACACAGAAAAATAACAGTCACCACCACTAGCTACCTACACTCTACAGAAATGCAATCTGCTGAGCTTCTCCACTGCTGTCTTGACAACAGCAGTTACAACTAAAAGCTAGACTACAGCTGACAGGGTCTAGTGTGCATGTTACTCCTAGGTTCTGAAACTGTTAAAGAAAAACAGCCATGTTAGTTTCAGTTCCATGACAAAAAACAAGGTAACAATAGAGCTAAACCTACCAGTTACAGAATAGGATTGAAATTCAGGCCTCCTTGGATTCTATTCCAACCTCAGCAAATACCAATGACTCGCTGACTCATCATGGGTGAACCATGTAGCAATTGCATGCCTTGATTTACCCATTTGTAAAATCGGTATAGTAAAACTCACTTGAAAGCAGTCTTGTGAGGTTTAATTAATGCTAGAAATGCTTTTAAGTACCTGAACTATTAACTGTGCTACATTAATTAATTAATTATATTATTTATTATTATTATTATTACATAGATAAAATCTAAGCAAGAAGACAGTAAGACTCAGGGTTCTATGATAACGAATGGCAGCTGAAGGTTTTATATACATAACAAATTAATAGCTGACAAATAATTCCCAGAGCATACCCTTCAGAAACAGTTCTACACAATGCAAGCTGATGTATTCAGCTATAAGGGTTTGCAGTGAGCCAAGGGAATCTGGTACCATTGGAGAGCCCGACGGAATTTTAGCTGGACAAGGGCAGAGAGGAGACAGCAGCCCCATTATTTGTATTGTTGTTATTCTTGTTAGCAACAGTTGCTCTGTCTGTTTTGGCAACGGCTAAAATTATTAGAATAGATTTACCGATTTTTATTTTTAAGCTCCCCTAAAAATAAAATTGCTAAGTTACATTTGCACAGTCATCGTTAGTTAACTTTAGCTCACTGTAGTTTTCTATCCTGGGCAGCAAGTTTTGGCACATAAAGCCAGATTCCTCCCTGACTCAGGAAGCTACACAGAGGCAGTGGGATGGAACAGTTTTACATGCTCATTTGTTCTGTTTTCGCGAATACTGAACTTAGTCAGTCAACAGTACTGGCCTGTATTTCCATCCACTGGCAAAAACAACCTGAGCCCAAATTTAGGGGAAAGTTTGGATTCAAATATGAAACTGGAAGCTGGCCAGTGTGCCTATACCATTCTGAATCAGAACTTCAAATGTCAAAATATAGCCAGGAAGCTTGTTCCTGAATCAGAAGCCATGGGCCTGTGTGTGTGTAATGGACTAAGGAAAGCAAACAACCAGACCTATGTGCTACAGAACATGAGCAAGTATGAATTTAGATTACAGGCTGGGATGGAAAACTCAGAGGTTTCGCTTTGTGAGGGTCTGTATAAAGATATTCTAATTTGAACTACAGAGGTTTGCACGCCCCTGAGTTTTGGATTCCAGTAAACCCTGAAACCCAACCCAAAAATGAATTCAAAAAGGTTGAGTAGGAGCTACTTTCACAATGAAATTATACAAAACCATTCATTTATAACAATAAGCAATCCAGAGAGAATGTGGTTGCTGTGTTGGTCCCAAGTGACAAAAAGACACAGTGGTTCGAATGATATCTTTTATTGGACCAACTGTTGTTGGGGGAAATAAGCAAGCTTTTGCGTCACACTGGGCCCTTCCTCAGGCATGTAGCATAGCCAGTAGAAATATAAATATATATATTTCTATAAACACAAAAGCTCCAACCAGAGTAATTGAAAATGTTAGTGAAATTTAGGGAATCAGCTGGTACAAGTCTGCAGTGCAAGAAATCTGAAAACAGGTGAGCTATGCAAAAAGTTTTAGATGTTGTTTTCTGGGGATTAAAAAAAATAATAATTCAAAAAGCTCTACTCAATTATTGGTAACATAGGGGCACCCATAGTTTCCAGGGACTCTGTTAGGATATTATCATCATGTATATACAGTGCTTTTGCTGTTCAAAGTACTTTGCAATCTGTATCTAATTCCTCCTCACATGAACCCTGTGAAGAAGGTCATTACTATTCCCATTTACAGATGGGGGAACCGAGGCTGAGAGACTGTGGTTGTTATCTGATGTTACACTTAAAACTCCAATGCATGGTAGGTCCAACCCGTGTTGAATTGGATACATAGCTGCATCAACAGAGGTTTATGCTCCCCTCTGCCCTTTTCCCCTTCTGGTGGCTGGCTAGAAGCAGGAGCACACAGTAGCTGGGAAGCAGCTTGTAGGGATGTAAGCTCAGCAGCATTTGCTTTAAGGGTTTGGGACAGAAGTAGTGGCAACTGTGGGTGGCAGGGAACCATGTGGACCAAGTGAGTAGAGGACATGTAGGCAAGATGTGTGTTGGCACATATAGCCATCACACTAAAGTGAGTCCAAAATATATTTATTAATTATTATTATTATTATTATTATATTGTACAATCAATAGTTATAGACAGGTCCCTACCCTAGGGGGCTTACAAATAGATAAACGTTGGTCAATATCCAGGGTCTTGCTCAAGCCACCCAGTGAGTATATGGCTATGAAAGGATACAAACCCTCATCTCCTAGGTCCAATTTCAACACCTTATTTATTTAATTATTTTTATTTAAAACTTGTATCCTGCCCCTCCTGCCCAAAGGCAGCTCGGGGCGGCGAACAACACACAATTTTTAAAAATAAAACATTTAAAAACAGAACAACAAATTTTAAAACAAATACAAAAACCTGCCCCCCCCAAACCCTCCCCACCCTACCCCTACCCCTCGCCAAAGGCCTGGCGGAACAGCCAGGTCTTACATAAACGTCTAAACGACAGGAGGGTGGGGGCCAGCCGAGCCTCCTCCAGGAGAGAGTTCCAGAGCATCAGGGTGGCCACTGAAAATGACCGAACAGCTGTGGCCACCGACCTCATTCGGGGAACCTCCAAAAAGGTCCCCATGGACGATCTCAGAGGTCACACGGGCACATGGGGAGTGAGGCGATCCTGCAGATAAGAAGGGCCCAGGCTGTGAAGGGCTTTAAAGGTTAACAGCAGCACCTTGAACCTGGCTTGGTACTTTATAGGCAGCCAGTGCAGAGCTTGGAGCACAGGTGTCATATGCTCTCGGTGACCCACCCCCATAAGGAGGTGGGCTGTAGCATTCTGCACCAGCTGCAGCCTCTGGACCAGCTTCTTGGGCAGCCCCACGTAGAACGTGTTGCAGTAATCCAACCTCGAGGTGATGAAGGCATGGATGATAGTGGCAAGGTCGGAGTGTGAGAGATACGGTCAAAACCACTGGACAAGATATAACTGCCGAAATGCGCTCCCTGCCACCGGCCACAACCTGGGACTCCAGGCTGAGCCATGAATCGAGGAGCACACCCAGACGCCATACCTGAGAGACCAAGGGAGGGCGAACCCCCCCCAACAAGAGGAGATTCCACCCTCCCAGACCCCCCACGCCCTCGCCCACCAACATCACCTCCGTCTTGTCGGGATTCAGTTGCACAGGCTCAACCTCATCCAAGCCCCCACAGCTGACAGGCACTGGGAAAATAAGGAGACCGCATGACCTGGATCGATAGAAAAGGAGAGGTAGAGCTGAGTATCATACGCATACTGATGATACTGCATACCTGGAACCCCTCTAATGATCTTCCCTAACGGCTGCATATAGATGTTAAACAAGAGGAGGGACAGAATGACACCCTGCGGGACTCCACACATGAAATCCCAGGGGGGAAGAAGTACATTCCCCCAGGACCACCCGGTGAGTTCGCCCGGCTAGGAAAGAGCAGAACCAGTCCAAGACCATTCCACCAATCCTGGCATAGTCCCGCAGGCGAGTCACCAACACCTCATGATCGACAGTGTCAAATGCAGCCAAAAGGTCTAGCAGGACCAATAAGGTCTGATGACCTTGGTCCAATGTCAGACGAAGATCATCAACCACGGCCACCAGTGCCATCTCGGTACCATACCCAGGCCGAAAACCAGACTGAAAGGGGTCAAGGAAACCGGTGTGGTCCAAATGCTCCTGGAGCTGCTGTGCCACCGCCCGTTCAACAACCTTCCCTAGAAAGGAAAGGTTAGAGACTGGTCAATAACTGGCAGGAGCATCAGCGCCAAGAGATGGTTTCTTGAGCAGGGGCTGAACCACCACCTGTTTAAGGCAATCCGGCACCCTGCCCTCCCGAAGGGAGGCACTAGCCACTCCCACCAGCAACGGTCGCAACGTCTCCTGACTGGCTTTCACCAACCAGGACTAGGTTACCAGGACTTATCCACTAGGCTACGCTGGCTCTCAGGAAACAGGGCAAAGAAAGTACAGTAAATAGTAGTAAAAAAAATATAGCAATAAAATATCAATTACCAATTGAGTAATTAATTAATTAATTAATTAATTTATTTATTTATTCATTCATTCTTTACCAAAGCTTATACTTTAGGGTTAGACGTATAACTTCATTTGAGGCACCTACCAGTGACCTCATTTTCAGAAGTGCTGAAGTCATCATCAGCCTACTTTTGCAAAAGCACTTGAAAAGTAGATTTGAAAATTTGTGTTTAATATTTTAAGTGCATCTTAAGTTACAGTTACAGGCCTGCTTCAACAAAGTGATCCAAGCCAAGAGGATTGTCCAAAATAATAATGTACAGGGTGTGGTTAACTCTTTATTCACTTCCTGTGGAATCACACTCCTGTGCCTCTTGCATTCAAGATGTGGCATTGTCTAATGTCTATTATTTGCATGTTTAATTTGCTTGCTACAATAAAACATTCCTGACTTCTAGTTTCCTTTACTCTTGTTTAATCTGCATTTTTAAATCATGGTTTTAAAATTGTGGGGGTAAAAAAGCAGTAAATAATGGATGATTACCACCCTCCGATAATGCTCTGTGTGTGTGTTTGATTTAAAGGTGAGCGGGTAAAGAGGACAAGGGAGGTTGGGGACATCAACTAGATTTTATCATCTCTGGCAGCTAATACACATGGAATATTACAGAAGTGTCTGGGTAGCCAGTGTCTACTGGCGACCTGCCCACACTCAAATTCTTGGAAAGGCTCAAGGAAAAAAAATAATCACTTCGAGGAGTCACCATCTGGGTCTCCACTGGTTCCCAAATGGATTGTTCCTAACAGGTCAGAATATTTACTTTCATGAACAATTTTAATGCATTTCTGCAAAGGCTAAATGCATAGAGCAGAATGGTATTTTCAGATTTATTTTTAAATGAATTTTAAGCTCATGAAAGGAGACTGCCTGAATGCCCTAGAGATTGAAATTCTTTATTCATCCAACAAATGTGTCTAGTAAGCAGGAACACCCCCCCACCCCCGCCTGTAAAATTAGGCCACATCCTTGATAGAAGGGAGTAGGGAAGGGAGTCCAGTCTGCATGACAGTCAACCTCTGGTTTCTCCTCTAAAACAAAGCTATTGACCAGTACCAATTGTATCCAATAGGAATTGGACTGGAACACAAAAAGTGAATTTTACACAACATCCAGTAGAACATAATGCTTAGCTACTCTCAAGCTAGACTGTATTTGAACCCTGCCGTATCAGGCTGTGACAATACTGGGCTAAGATGGACCATTGGTCTGACTTAGTTAGGCATCTCCTTATATCCTAACCAGTCACGCAGTAATGAAGAATAATGAACGTCTAATACAGTGTTATTGTTGCCAGTTTTAATACACCATTTCCCCACAGCAAAGACAATTCAAAGTGTATCAAGTTGATATACAATGGACTATCCTCTGTCAGTCACAGTGCTCTGCCAGCTAAGTGAACATCAATTTGCGACAATCTCCTTTAATACTGCAACAATACACTGAAATGACACATCCTCGAATCACCATGGTATATGTTGCCCCACAGAATTAGCTGCCCACTCTAGTACTGTGGTTCACAATTTAGGCCATTTTAAAATGAGCAATGCGTGTGTCTGTGTCTGCTGAGTGTTAAAGCCGTGGAGCACACACACACACCTGGAGCGAGTGGGGAGGGGTTCTAATGGGTGGCTCCCTGGTGACCACTGCGGCCATGCAGGCAGCCTCCACGCACTTGCACCTCCACTGACTGGCCCCTGAAGCAACTCATATGGGCAGCCATTACCCCTTTAAGAGCTCCCAGTAGGGCTGGGGGTGGGATGGGGAGACAGCAGGGCCGTGGACCTGTCTACTGGTGTGGGTGGGTGCCCCGGTTCAAATGAGCCATGATGTGTGAGTGCCTGTCCCCACACACCACTTTGCCTTCCCCTGCATGGGGCATTCTGGGTTTTTTTCCGGTGCCCCGTGAGTGGTCATGAGTGGCTGCTGCATGGGCCACGGAAGCATGCACGCCGCTCCCCCCCCCACTTCACATGGGTGTTTGAATGCATGGTGGATGGGTGGCTATGTGTGGTTGTGTTTAGTTTAAAAATGGCCTTAGAAATGCAGGGTTTGATGCCATATGGTACTCCGAATCCCCTGAATTCCACTGAAGTTAACAGAAGTTTAGTTTATTCTGTCTGCCCCTCCAAATCTTGGGGGAAATCCTAACCCCACTGAAGTCAATAGGAAGTTTGCCTGAAAGTCCTAGAGAATTCAGTGGAGCCAGGAATTCACCACAAGTGTTTGCATCTTGAAGGATTAGTCTAGCATTGACCAAAATATGCCACATTAAAGAATACTCTACATCTGCAATTAGACTCTCAAGATCTATATGCCAGCTTTTTCTAAACCCTGCATGTTAACCTCTGCTATCAACATATTCATTGTTGTAACTGCTACAGATTTCATTAGCCTTGCCATGTACAGCTGAGTTCTGGCCAACAATCTTTCACAAGTTATGGTCCAATCTGACCAATTTCACAGTTCTCTGGCAGATTTCCCAGAAGGGCAAACTGCAGAGATCCATTAATAAGAAACGTGAAAGCCTGAAACAAAATCTGAAAATCACTTCCCAGAACTAAAGGATTCATGATCAACACTATATGGGTTTGACAGATTGTCCCATCTAGTGTGGGCACTCGGTACACCTCTGGGAGGCCACCACAGCAAATTGATGCAGTTTTTGCAGACTGATCAACATTTTTTCTCCATCAGATCAGATACCTTGTACTCAACACAAAAAGAAACTGATTCAGCCAGACTTGGAGCATTGCATCATTGGCTGTGAAATGTCTAATATATATCAATATATTATGGTGTGAGTGTGTGTGCGCTCTCAGAAATGTGAGATGAAGATTTAGGGGTTGGAGTATCTGCAGACTGAAGTAAGTGGTATACATTCCAAAACACTGGCCTGCCATGTGCTCTAATTAAGTCATTCACTTGTTATATCACATTTATATATGTGTCATACAAAGAAATTATTTAGAAAACAATGTCAGTGCAAGAAAACACTCTTAACAGGATAAACTGTCTGCTCCTGATACACAAATGTGGAATTTCCTATAGAAAACTATTACTGAGGTGAAGGTGAGATCTTAATTTTCAAAGCAGGGTACATTTATCCTGTGGCAATGTTCTGCAACAATTACTTTAGCTATGAAGACTTAATCATTTCACATGATGGATGTTGGGGAGCTGTGCTAAAATGACAGTTACTCACTGTGCTATTATTAAGCTGCTGCATTGTGATTAACAGAGACTTGGATTTGCATTTCAAAAGACTGTAGACTAACTTCCCAAGCCATTTTACCTGGGAACTATCATATGCATATGTAAGCAAGTTTGCAATAATCATGCCCTTAATTTTGGAGAGAGCTATAGAATCATACACCTCTCTGTGCATACATTATGGCATGGGGTTATATCTCAACCCAGATAGGGCATATCAACTAATTCTCCTTGGATAAGCATCTGTAGTTTGAGAGAGAGAGAGACCAAACAAACAAACAAACAAACAAACAAACAAACAAACAAACAAACAAACAAACAGGTAAAGTTCAGGTAAAGTTAGGATCTGGGGCCAAAACCTTCCTCACAGTGTAGTTGTTTGGATCTGGCATTGCAGTTTTGACCCCAAGTTATTTTTTTTGTACTAAACCCATTGTGACGTTTTTCAATATTTAGTAGAGATGGGACACTGACAAAATTCGGTTTCAGATACTTGAATTTTGGTAACTGGCTCGATTTCAGTTCTTGATTCTTTTTCCCATTGAAGTCAATGGGAAAGAGAACCAAGGACCATCTGAAAGACAGGGAACTGGGACTGAATAAAACTCCCAGTTGGGCCGTCCCATCCCCACGATCCCACTCCTGGCCAGGGGTGTGTGTGTGATCCATGTCCCTAACACCTCCATGGCTCCTGCACTTGCTGGTCTGGGTCTGGAGGATGGGGTTGAGGAATGGCTGCTGGCTGGACTGCCGGCTCCACTGCCGACGGGTGGTGGCGGGAGCCGACTCCACTGCTAGGCTGCCGGGCCTTCTCCGCTGCAGGGCAGTGGAGAAGGTCTGGCTGTCCGGTAGTGGAGCCAGCTCCTGCCACCACCCAGCAGCAGAGAAGACCTGGACACCGGCAGTGGAGCCAGCTCCTCTGCCAGGCAGCTGGGCCTTCTCCTCTTCTTGCTTGGTCTGCTGCTGGTCAGGGTGAAGAAAACGCTGCTGGAGTGGCAGCGCACAGGCGCAAAATGGCTGCTGAGGCAACCCTTGTCCAAAAGGGCAAAACCCATTTTTTTATCCAAAAGGGCAGCCGTTCTGCACATGCGTGGAATAGCTCCACGCATGCGCAGAGTGGCTACTCTCTTCCAAACCTAGTGGCAGGCCAAGCAAGAAGAGAAGGCCCGGCTGCTCAGCAAAGGAGCCAGCTCCCATCACCATCCAGTAGCAGAAGAGGCCCGGCTGCCTGCAATGAGCCAGTGGCAGTTCCTCACCCCCATCCTCCGGACCCGAACCAGCAGTGTTTAGTGTAGGGGCCCAGGGGGTAAAGCTGGGCCCTGGGTGGTGGGGGTGTTAGGGACGTGGATCCCTATCCTCCAAAGCCAGGAATGGGCCCTGGGGACTGGGGTGGGGGAGGTTTCCCTGTCCGGCACTTCTCATTGAAATTAATGGGCGGATTTTCCATTGACTTCAGTGGAAATGTAAGATCTAAAAATTGGGCATCGAGATGGCCTGGTTTTCAGATCCTTCTGTTTTAAATCGAGACAGCCATTTTCAGGTTGTCTCGGTTAAAACCAAAACTGAAAGTCCCACCCCTAAATTTAGGGTGAAAATAAATGAACAATAGGTTGCAGGAATCCTGTATTCAGTCCAGGCAGGCAGTCCCCACTCAGGGGGTTTTGCATGGCAAACCCAATACACGGGCAGGCATCTGTTCACCCACCCGCCTCATGCTCTCAGATGTGGGGAATTCTGGATCCAGGAAGCTCCCCCCACTGTTAGCTTTCTAGTTTGTTTTTTTCCACCTTTTGGAGTGCCGTTTTTGAGCACGCCAAAGTGAAAGTAAACAGGAGAAACCCCAGGGAGAGTGACAGCAGCAAGCGTGCTGTACTGTTCCAACTGCTGGGACTGCTCTAGGTGGTTTTCCTGCATGGAGGCTGCACACACCCTAATAAATGGGGGCAGACACATGGGCAAACATTGGCCCGGATTGGCCCATATGGTGGGCCCGTGATGCCCCAGGACTCCATCGTGAGCGGAGGCTCTGTGGCACACGGGAGTGCACATTTTGTAGCCACCTAATAAACAGGCAGTGAACATGGGCTGAACACCCTCCTGGTGTGGGCTGTTGTCTTGTTTATAAAAACACCCTTAAAGCATGATTCCGGAGTCTTTGACTTTCCAGAGTTTCTGAGAGGCAAAACTCCACTTCTGCACGTAGTGTACCTGCAATCTTCAAACCACTTACTATGGAGTGGTCTTCTTTTTTCCTGCTCCCAGCCAACAAACAATTCACAAGCTTCAGAGCATAAACTGATTTCCTACAAGGTCAGGAAGGAATTTTTTTGGCTCATCTTATAGCAATGCACAATTGGATAGATGCTGTATGGGTTTTTAAAACTTATTTATATTGCTTTCCTTTTAAACATCTAGTATTGGCTATTGCTGAAGGCAGGATACGAAAGTTTAATGGACCAATAGTTTCGTCTGGCATGACAAATCCGCTGCTTCTTTCCTCTTAAAGCAACCTCCAAAGGCACTTAAGCAAATTAAATGAGTGCACAGATTTCATTTATAAACACGTATAATATCAGAGATTATTTTGTTGATGCTTCCATAACATGCCCAGCTCGAATGGGAACTGCCTACACAATTTTCCACTGTAGGTTACACTTGGCCAACTATACTACTACTCTTCACCCATCTCACTGAAATATAGAAATGATCACATGTATATGCATGTGCTCACTGGCATGTACTTCATTATCTTAATGAGAGCACCACCATGTGCAGCTGCAAGCATAATAGAGCTGGGTTGCTTTTTAAAACTCAAATATGTATGTCTCCGTTAATTATTATTTTTTTGGGGGGAGGGGGATGCATGGCTCCGTTTTTTAAAAAGATGAGCAACCACAAACCCCACTGCAATGAACAGAAATTATGTGAGGCTTTTTTGCACCTTTGAAAATCAGTCTTTTAAGTAACCCAGCCAACTTGAAGTTTCCAGTTTATATGTAAAAGCACATTTATTGAAAGTAGACAGCACTTTTAATAATAAAGCTGATATTTGAGTTGCATGAAGGTGTATTATTAAGAGTTTTTAAAAAGCACAAACAGCCCCTGAGAAACTAGGGGTGTGCAATTTGTTTTCATTTTTATTAAACAAAAATGAAAATCTTGTTTTTGTTTTCATAGAAACGAACATGAAAAAGAATAACAAAATAACATTTTTTTCATTTTTGTTATTATTTTGGTTATTGCCTGGCCCAATTTTGGAGGGAAAACCTGGTAAACAACTTCTGGGAGGGGAGGAGGGAGCAGACACCACAGAGCCAGGAGACATGATTGACATCTCTGCTGGTGAATAGGCATTGCAAGCACATCCTAGCATGGCACGCTTTGATTGCTCAATGCTTCCAGCCTGTCTGTTTGTCTCCCCAGTGTACAGGGCAGGAAATTGGTAGACTTTCTGACGGATCAGGGTCTGGAGGACTGGTACCTCATACCAGAGGGGGTGCCCCTGGTATGAAGGTTACAGGAGGAGCTGAGGAAGCGCTTTGACCCGCTGGTTGGAAAGGAGGAATACATTCTTGCCACCATGCTGGACCCCTGGGTGAAGGAGAGTGTGGCAGCTTGCTCCCCGGACTTCACCCTGAGAAAGCATGTGCTGGTGGAGAGAGTGCAGAGGACAGAGAGGGACATACAGTAGGAGCAGTGCCCTGCGGAGGGGGGAAGTGGCAGAGGAGATGAGATGCAGAGCACCCCCAGAAACAGTGCTAGCAGCAGGGCCAATAGCAGCTCTTTGACCACCACCCACTGGAGCACACGAGGGCAGGCACTATGGGCACAGGCTGTTGGGGAGGAGGTTGGCAGCAGCCATATCCACAAGGAGCTTGATACTGCGGAGAGGGCAGTGGCCAAGTGTCTGGAAGAGCCTATTGTGGATTCCAGCCGTGACACATTGCAATACTGCGCAGAAGGGCCAGGTATGGCAGGGCCTGGCCAAGGTGGCCCAAGAACTGCTCTCCTGCCCACCAACTAGTGTGCCCCAAACCAGGTGTTTTCTCATTGTCAGTCCCCACCATTCAAGGCTGGGCACTGGGTTGGTGGAGCAGTTGCTGTTCCTAAAAGGTCAGTCTGATGCTGCTGGGATTCCCTGAGCTGTCCTTTGAGGGGGCACAATGCCAACTCCAGGGATAGCCTTGCTGCTCCTCCTTGCTGCTGGGCCTCTCTTGATGTCTCCCTCCCCTCCTGCCCAAATGCTGGCAGCTCCCTGCCTGCCTCCCTCTCCCCCGACTCTCTTCTGCCTCCCTGCGGCAACCCCTGCAAGTTGACGCCTGTAACATCTAGGGTAGTGTCAGATGCCAGTGCCTGCCTGCGATTTTATCTATCTCCTATGGTGCCAGCAGGCCACCCTGGACCACTCTCTGCAAGTTGAAGCCTTAGCCTTGCGATAGCTAGGGTTCTGGCAAGCTGAATGAGACACACACACACAGTGGTAGTGGCTAGCTTTTTAGGAACAGCAACTGCTCCACCAGACTAGTGCCCAGTCTTGAACTGTAGGGACTGGCAATGTCCACTGCACACCCGATTGCTGGGCATGCTGGTTGGTGGGCAGGAGAGCAGTTCCTGGTCCACCTTGGCCAGGCCCTGCCATACCTGGCCCTTCTGCACCATATAAGTCTGGCCTCCCTGGGGTAGTCTCTGCTAGTTTAAGTCCAACAGACTTGGGAGAGCATGTCTCCTTTGCTAGTTCCTACCACTTCTCAGAGCCAGCCTGCCCACTGCTTGCCCATGTCCCTGATGCGCCATCCTTTGCCTGTTTGCTGCGTACCAGTCTCTTCCTGATATTCTGCTTCCAATTAGTGGAAACCTTGCTGGAGCACAAACCACTGTCTGTGTCCTCCTTCCTCTGTGAGTACGGTGCCTGCTGCTTCATTGCCCCCGCGCACTTGCTGCCTGCCAGTGCCTGCTCTTGCTCTGTGCCCTGTCCGCATGCTACGTATCAGTCTCTCGGTGATATTCCTGCTGCTCTGTGCCACTCTTGGCAACTTTGGGGAAGGGGGGAAGTGCTTTGGAGGGAAAATATAAGCATTTGCTAAGCCTTAAAGTGATTCAGAATCCAATGCAAAAATGTAAACAAAACTGAAACTAAAACAAAAATAACATTTTTTTAAAAAAATGACAATTTAAAAAATGAAAACAAAAAACATGTGCCCCTTGTGCACAGTGCTACTGCAAATCCACTTCCCACTGACTTTTAATGGCAATTAAATAACTGCTCGTTGTGCCTTTGAAAAATAATCCCATCAGTTTTATTAACAAATCATGGTCACTGGTCAGTCACTCAGTAATCCAATTTAAATTACATAAACATTTATTTATTTATTGAACTGAACAAGAGCGAAAAGCCATCAAAATACAGACAAATGTCTCCACTAGAAAGATTCTAGTGCCCGAGTTTATTCAGATCCTAGTTCAGTAAAGAACGTTAGCCTCTAACACTAAAGTAGTTCCCTCGATTTTCAGTGGGACTGCTCCTGTGCTTAAAATGAAGAATGTTTCAGCTCTTTGCTGAATCAGGACCACTAAGGCAGTTTTAACACGGATTCCTCCCTCCCCAAAAAAACTGGATGTGTGCAGTGGGGGGGCATCCGTATAAACGATATGGCGGTAGGTGCCACCCACCCACCTCCACCCATCACCCATCCATGAAGCCATCTGCCAAAATGGAGGAGGCTCCATGGGTGGAGGTGGGTGGGTGTCCGTGGGAAAGGACACCCACCTCCACCCACCGTGGCAGCACACCCATCCCCCCCTCCCATCACGGCCCATGTAAAAAGGTCCTGAGAGTTATCCCTGGTAAAATGTTGTCCTGTTGGTAAATATATATAGTTAAAGTCAATCTAGACAGTCCCATTTACTTCATTTGGATTAGAATTGCACCATTTGTCTATAAGATGAAACTGCAACGTTATATAAAACGTTAACATGAAATGAACCAAAGTGAATTTATGATACACAGCACACATCACCACCACAGACTCCACATGCAACTAAGCAGAACATCCACACTAAAATTATCCATTGCAAGAGTCAATCTTACATGGGGAACATTTACAAAGAAATACATGCAATGCCAGAAACTGCTCAACTAAAAATACATACCAGAGAGGACGACCACGGTAAATGTATACTAAATACAATAAACAAATCTGGGAGGATTTAGGAACAGCTTTTCTTTAAAATGAAAAGCTTCTATTCTACCCATACTAAGCGCAGAAGGAAAAACTATGGAAATACAATAAAGACAAAGATGTTTTGTACAGTTTTTTTTTTTTTTAAGTAGTTTTTATTTTTAAACTAAAAAACAACAACAACATATGTTCAACAAATGGGTAAGCAAATCATAGCCTGGAAAAAACTGGATGGATCCACGGGAAAAAGAGGTAAATGATAAGTTTGTTTTCTGCCCACCATGAGCATCTCTGACAGCACCGTGCCATTCTGCTGCTTGAAAGCCAAGACAAGTCACTTCCAAACCTCAGTAAAATGGACAAAGGGATGACTAGCTACCTGCAGCTGCTTTCAGTCAAAAAGCTGAGTAATTATTGCATCTCTCTCCTGTGGCTCATATGGAGCACAGCATGTAGCTGTAAAGCATTATGCAAGTCTAATGTGCTGCTAGATCTCCCAGAGCACTCACAGCCAAGTCATTCCTCCCACCATTGGCCCAGCTTCATTAACTTAATCAGGTATTCATTCATTCATTAAAAAAAAAAAATTACACTAACCCTGGCAGATAGCCAGCGTCATATATGCAAGGAAAGCGCTAGCGTCAGTTGCGCCAACCTAAGGCTAGAAGATAAAGGTGGATAACATAGCATTTGCTGTTCTTTGATAGAGAATTCAGCTTTGCAAGGAGTTTTGCACACATCCTTTTGTCACAGTGTACCAAGGGCTGAAGGCTCAGGAGTTGCAGGCTGAGGCATGACTGGGAAGCAGCCCAAGTCAAGGCAGCCAGCAAGTAGCAGGGAATAGAGCATCCGGCCTTTGCAGTGCAGAAACAGGACAGTGAACTAAGCAATTAAACCAACTGTTCAGAAGTAAGTGAATTCTGACAGAGTCAGACAATTAATTAATTTGGTCAGACTTATGTTATGGTTCCATTTATACATAGGCCATCCAGTGGGAACATCAGGTAAGGTAAAATACAGTATTACAAAGTTTGTGGCACAACAGGCACGAATAGAATACCGAGAAAGAGACATGAGGAAAAAGTCAAGCAAGACAGAAGAGAAAGAAATTGGAGAAGCATAGGAATTTATTTTTCATCCAAGTCAAAATGAGTTTTAACAGAGGCTCTGGATTTGTTCAAAGATGACTGACAGGGAGGTGGTTTGAGCAGTTCTGGATCTTTTCATGAATCATTTTGCCTCTCCCTAAGAAGGAATTGCTGTAAAAATGTTCATTTTCACGATTAAAACCAAAAGAATGAGGATACAATATTTCAACATTTTGAAAGAAAATGTGCGAGTCTAACAACATTGTCATCTTAAGAGGATAATTTCTCAAAAGTTTCAAGTATATTTTCCCCTCTACAGTTTTGCAAGCCCTAGTTCTCTCTGTTGTCACCACTCTTCGGATTTACCTAATCCCAGAAAGGAGAAAACTAATATTAATTTTGAATAAGTAGAATCACATCTCAAGCACGCTCTGAAAAATATAGCTGTATAAACAGTGAAGGATAACCATAGCTGTAGAAATCACTCACCATCTTGGTTCTGGCTATACTTTCTGACCTGGTGAGTGGATTTTCACAAACCCGGGTCCATTCCCCCACTGCCAATATGAAGGAGTCTTTTTACTACCATCAGGGTAAGCAGTACATATGAATGCTGTGGATTCCTAGGTGCTAAATTTCAGATAAATATGATAAATTGCATTTATTGTACACCTTTGACCAGCTTATTTGCACTCCTTCCTCTAATTAACACCTCGTTCATAAAAACAGAAGTTCCCACGGGCATTTGATAATATAAAAATGCCTCGAGACAAAAACCACAGAATAACCATGAGCATTCACACAATCCTGCAGTGCTTCCCAGGGCAAGGACTTTTTTTCTGAACACAATTATGCCTTGAGAAACTGGCCCTACTATGCCTGTGATTCAGACAAGGCATTTTACTCTGGGGTAAAGGGATACTTTGAGGTAATTTTCCCCTAAAAGTTCTGTGCATGGTGTGAACACCTTGGAGTAGATCAAAAGGTTACTCAGGCAACAATTTCCTGTGAACAAACCCTACTGCCCAAACAGGCAGCTTCACTTACCCAAGGGTAGCAACTAAGTGTTTAAGGGGTACGTGGCAAGTTGCATGCTATTCCACGCCTAACCTAGATTAATCAGACATAAACTCTTTAATCAGGATAGATACCACACAATGGAGGAGCTCATGTGAAACAGCACAGCTGAGTGAACATTCCAGACGTATATTAGCAGTTTTAAACCACCACAATTAAAATACTATTTACTGAAAGTATCTCTTCTCTTATCCCTCAATTTACAATGTCTTGAGGTCCAGAATGGGCAATATGGCCCTGTGGTTGAATCAAGGGCCCCTTTTACACGAGACACATCCACTCATGCCCACACAGGTCCACTGCGTGGGCATCAGTAGGTGGTGCCCATGTGGCTGCCATGGCGGGTGAGTGCTCACTCCCATGACCCACCCACCTCCACCCATAGCTCCCACACAGAACAACCAGGGAAAACAGAGGTTGCTCCATGCGGGGCACGTATGGAGATGCATCCAGCCCCTGCCCTTCCCCTGCGGTGGTGCACCCCCTCCCCCCCAGCCATGGCCTGTGTAAAAAGGGTCACGGTTTGGTAACTCATTCAGAATGAGTGTGTTATGCTAGGCAGAAACGTCTCTCATTTCTGACCCTAGTAGACTGTGAGATATCAGACAATACAGTTGATCAAATAACTATCACTGCCTTAGAAGTGGCATAATATATACTGGGGTGGAGAGAGGAGGCTCCTTGTAATTCACTTCTTTTTTTATGCTCATTTGGAGTTTACATAATAACAGAGACATCACTGGGGCCATGGATTGACTGACAACTGTGTCTGAAGATATAATTTTTTGAGTGCTGCCTTCTGCCTCCCTGCTTTGATACTTTTTTCCTGTCAGCTTGAACACATAATGATTCTATTTTTGTTTATCTGTGCAGCTTTCAGTTTGTGGACTTTCAGCTGGGGTTCCAGAAAAGAGTTTCATTTCTTCTTCATTTTTTGTTTTGTTTTTTGATTGTTTTTGAAATTTCGTTACGCTTTCTCAGAGTAGTGAAAGATCGATCGGGCTGGATACTATGTAATTTGTTTGGTACAATAAATGCATATTAGAAAAGATGTGTTTCACTCTAAAGTTTTGTCAATACCTGGCCTGGGCCTGTGATAGTGCAAGCAATTTCTAAACTCCTTCTTCCTTACGCAGACTTGGCAAAGTAATGCCAGCATTGTTGCTGAGGACATGACCTTGTTTTATCCATTATTAAAAACTACTGTGGGCTCCTGAGGTTTGTTTAAAAAATAAATACAAAAAAATAGGTGAAACTAGTTACACTGGCTACTAACATCATGCAGAAATCATGCTAGGAGAAACAGCTTTAACTCATTCATGACATACATCCTCTGTAAATAAATACAGACACATCTTAGCTAGAGATGTAATAACATTTTCTACTTTTTTATCTTTCAGGGTCCCACTTTTCCTCTGTAACTAAACTAAGCATGAGCACTGCAGGCAGCACCTGTGACATCTCAGTTTCACGAAACACCTATGTTACCCTTCCCTTGTAGCTTCCCCCCATCCAGCCCAGATTGCAAGCGCCCCGGGGCAGAGACTTGTTTCTAATTCATGATTGTTCAGTGGCAGGTGCATTGCTAGTGCTATATAAACAAAACAACAACAATAATAGAGGAGAAAAAACGTGGAATGTCAATGCAAGTGAATGGAATGCCATCAGACAAGGCTTTCAGTCTTTTCCATCCTATGACCCCATTGCTAAAGATAGTTTTAGAACTTCTCTCCTTTGCAACTGAAAAGGAGAGGAGGGTTGTGATGCTTCTCAAATAGGGCTGAACGAGCAGCCATATTTTTTCTCATGAGAATTCTTGTGAGTTTGGGCACTGGGGTCGATTTCCCGATAACTGCCCGAACCTGGGACAAATTCTTGGCGAGAAATGAAAAAACAAACAAACACTGCATGTGCAAAATGGCCACCTCCCATAACCAAAAGTGCGCTGCCATTTGGCATGTGCGCAAAACAGCCCAGTGGCCATTTTGCACAGGCACAGTGATATTTATTTTAAAAATTCTCTTTCAGTGAGAAATTGCAGGCATCCCAGGGTTCTCAGTTCATCCCAAGGCAAACCAAGAAGCAGGATTTCATCGAGTTTGCTCAACCGGGCAAAATCTTGTTTCAGCCCTACTATCAAAGCTTTTTATGACGCCATAGGTTGAGAATGCCTGCCACATAAGGGTGTGAAGAGACACTAAGTATTTATTTATTTATTTAGATTTATAGCCCACCCTATTTTTTTAGGTTCAGGGAGGGTGACAACAGATAAAAACATATCGAAAACAAGTTACAATGTACATTTAAAAAATCAAAAAAAAAAACAAACAAACCACAAACCCTATATAATCCATACCCCCAACCACAAAACCCTATTCTCACCTGCCAAATGCCAGGTTGAACAGCATTCATAGCATTATCGTTATTGCATAGTATTACAAGAGGCATAATTAAGCATCACCTGCAGCCCTCATACACATATGAATATCTCAGGAAAATATGGGACCACCTCCATACCAGTTCCAAAATAGAACTTTACAAATAGTCCTAAATATACTAGCTGTAGCCTGTAAACAAACAACAACATCTGTTCAACAGATTTAAACGAATACCAATAATCTAGTAGATGATATAAACAGTGGCTCATATACCATGCAGGTGACAGAGGACATAAAAAAGGCTACCTGCTAAGATCCTGACTCAGGAGCAGTCACAAACAGTGCCTCTGTAACACTAACTGAACTGTAAAGTTTTTACACTTTTCAGAGTTAAAGGACAGTAAAGGACTGCACAGACACTTAGTGCATCCAAAGTATAAACACTGAAAATGGTAATAAAATAGTTCTTTGATGTAGTTTCAGTTTATACAAATATATCTATCGTGGGCTCATTAAATGTCATGCACCACCTAGGAGAAACTTACCAGAAATCAAGATAAAACACACACCAGGGGCTGTCTGAACATAATGTTCCATTCAATTTAGGCTTGCCTCCTCATATAGTCAGCCCACTTTTTTTATGTAAACATTTACGATGAAACATTTAGCCATATTAGCACTGGGATCACCACCAGTGGTAACTGCTGCTTCCTATACACAAGGGGCTGAGCAAATCAGCAGAGATGAAACTGCAATCCAAACAGGAACTAACATACTGAATTAGACCTGTAGTTCATATAGTCCAGTATACTGTCTCTGGCCAAGGCCAGCACCAAATGCTTCAGAAGATGATGCAGGAGCCCTGCCTTAGGACCACTGCCTCCAAGAAGCTCTCATCCTAATTTCTAATAGTTTATGTCACAAAGATTTGGACAATTCAGCTTGATATTTAAAAGGTGCATGAATGTACTAGGGGTGAAATTCATGATCACTTTGTAGGCAACTACGGGTGAAAACAGACATGACGCTAACCACCCTTTAACCACACTTGGTGGTTATTTATGCATGTTGCAGGGCTGTATTGGTGCCCTATGCAGCCCTACAACATGGGGTATTTT
>QEPC01003117.1:2494584-2545332 GCA_003113815.1 Sphenodon punctatus
AAGCACTCCCCAGCTGCGAAACTGTGTAACGAGAGGGGGCCAGACCCCCTCACTAACAGGGGTCCCAATCCCCTCCAAGACACAAGACCGGCCAATCATCATCACTTCAGTCTTATCTAGATTCAGCTTCAATCAGCTCACCCTCATCCATTCCCCCGCAACAGCCAGGTATTGGGTAAGCACTTTACTCCAAACGACCTCACCCAGCAGCCTCAGATACACATTGAGATAAGATGGAGCACTGCGGGACACCACAGGGGAGGTCCAAGGGGCACGACAAGCAATCTCCCATCACCACCTGTTGGGACCTCCTTGACAGGAACGAACAGAACCACTCAAGAGCAGTTCCACGCACCTCTGCCAGGTCCCACAGCCATGTTGACAACATCCCATGATTAACTGTATCAAAGGCTGCTGAGAGATCTAAGAAGATCAATAGGGCACAGTGCCCCTTGTCAATCTCCAGGCATAGATCATCAACCAAGGACACAAGCGCAGTCTCCTTGCTAACTAAAATGAAATGGGTTCAGGAATCTGACACTATTCGAGATGACCCTGAAGCTGTTGGGCAACCACTCGTTCAATAACCTTCTGTTAAAGAGACAGGGCGACAGCTGGCTGGGGAGTCAGCATCCAAAGATGGTTTCTTAAGCAGGGGTTGGACAACTGCAATTTTGGAGGATGTCTGACAATCTACCCTCCCAAAGGGAGGTGTTCACTACCCCAGCAAGCAACGGTCCCAACATCTCCTGGGTGGCCTTCACCAGCCAGGACTGGC
This sequence comes from Sphenodon punctatus, assembly GCA_003113815.1. Classification (NCBI taxonomy): domain Eukaryota; kingdom Metazoa; phylum Chordata; class Lepidosauria; order Sphenodontia; family Sphenodontidae; genus Sphenodon; species Sphenodon punctatus. Next base: position 2,495,363 of record QEPC01003117.1, read on the forward strand.
AAGGATCTAATTCACAACTGGTTGCCCGCACTGTTCCAAGCACATTCTCTGCATTGGTGGAAACGAACTGAAACCGATTGAAACAAACTAGACAAGGCTGAACTTCCATAGCCCCAAACTCTGACTCTGCAGGTAAAGTAGCAGCACCCAAGTTGTGGGGAATATGAACAATTTTATCAGCAATGTAATTAATACAAATTTCAGCAGGCACTAGAGAACTCTGGTTCACGGGAAAGACAGGCCAGATTAATCAGGTCATTCACCACACACAGCTCTGCAGAACAAGACTTTGCAGATGCTATGATCTCAGAGAAGAAAGTTTTCTTTGCTGCCATCAAAGCCACAGCATAGTCCTTCAAACTGATCTATACCGCAATCAACCAGCTCATGTCCTCTGTATCCCAGGGGGACCCATGCTGCCGAAGTGGTGGGATCAGATGCCTGGATGCAACCGTATCAATGGCATTGTCAGGATGTCATTCCACAAAGCAACCAGGTCATCAACAGAGTAGTTGTCAAGGTCAGTGGGCAAATCCCCCCGAGAGTTCTGGAAATCAATTGGATCCATTCGTTTCTGGGGGCGGACCAACCTAACTGGTTCCCCCCCCCCCCGACGAGGGCATAGGAGGGCAGGGATCTAGGCCTTCAGAAGATAACTGTCCAGCCATGACAACAGTGTTGTAACAACACCACCAATCATCAGAACCCTTGTTTCCAGGCTGGTGCAAAACATCAAATTCAGTGTGTGTCCCAAATAAAGGGTTAATAGCAAAAATATATAGAGCACTGATCGAGGCCGATTCCAACAACCCAAATTCTTACATAAAAAAATGGGAACAAGAACTGGGAAAAACTTTTGATGATAAACAAATAGAAACAATAGTAAAACAAATGCACAATTGTGCGAGCTCATTAGAAATTAAAGAAACACAAATTAAAGTAATTCTCAGATACTATTTAACTCCAATACAATTTAAAAAAATAGATGGTACAGGCCTCGATCGGTGCTGGAGAGATTGTGGAGAACAAGGTACATACCTGCATTGTTGGTGGTATTGTCCCAAAGTCCAACACTTATGGAACAGAATTTGGTTAAAGATGAAGAAGGCTACAGGCCTCATCATACCATTTCGTCCAGAAATAGCATTACTAGGACTATACCCGGACATTCCACTCATGAACCACCATAGAGAAACTTGTACATTAATGACACTAGCAGGACTCAACATTATAGCCAGAAACTGGAAAACAGCAAAAAACTTGACAGAAAATGAATGGACAAAAAGATTATGGTATATGTATACAATGGAAAAAATAACATCAACCCAAGAAAAGAAAACAAAGAACTGTACTACCAGATGGTTTGCATGCATTGAAAGTATACAAGGATATACAATAGAAGAAGAAACGAAGTCATACCTTGTGGATTACAATATATAAAATAATATTATAGATACCTTGACAACAGTTGTTATTATATGTTAAAATATGTTAAAATATGTTAAATTATGTGATAGATTTGAACATGTTTATTATTTAATAAAAAGGAAAAAAAATTAAAAAAAAAATTAAAAAATTCAGTGTGTGTCCCACCTCAAGCGTCAGGCCAGATATTATTTGGGATAGACCCCTGGTTGTCATGGAGGTCATGAAGTCCTGCTCTGGGCCTAAAAGGTTAGTCTCAATGTGTATGTTGAAGTCATCCAAGACTATAAGTTTGGGTGACTTTAAGACCCGGTTAGATTCACCCACAACCTCACTGGCATCCACATCTGTCAGCACATAAAATCTCATCTAGTGTGCCTGGAGAGCTGAGAAGCGGTAGCAATCTTCCTCCTCTACAGCTGCCTCTCAGCTGAGAGGAGAGCTAGAGTTCTCCCTCCCTGCAGCCTCTCAGTTTAGAGGCATGGAGGGAGACTGCAGGGGGAGGTGATTTCTAGCACGCCTCTCACCTGAGAAGTGGACACTTGGGAAGGGAGATCGCTATTGCCACTGGTGGAAGCTGCTACAAGCACATGAAATACAGGCAGGGGACTGCCCGTTTATTGGGGTGGACATGCTAAACATGTGACCGGAGGCTGCATGGACTGAACACTGACTCCAGCAGGCTATCATCTTGTTTTATTCCATCCTAAGACTCCACATTTGGTTGCCTGACAAGAAAATGTGGCTTTGTTGGGCTGTCGTCAAGTGAATGAAATATTGTTCCTGCTGCAGTGGTTTCAAGTTTTTTCACCGCAACCTGTTTCTTCTACTTTAAATCATTGTGCAAAGCTTCTATTTTTCTGCTCTTATTTTCAGAGTGTATTGCTTCTCCATTGGTAGCACATGATTAGTCCTGTGCCCACATCAATATAAATTTAAATGCCATTGCTAGCAATAATCTGAGTCAGAACAGAGACTGTGCGACAATTTACTTCAGATGCATGTAAAAATATTAATGTCTAAATAACATTAAGGATAACACTTGCCTGATCTGACCATACACAATCACACTAAGGCCCTTTTCTAACAGGCATGGGTGTGTGGGGGGATGGGTGAGCGTCACAGTGTGTGGGGGGTGCGTTCTCATGGACCCCCACCCACCTCCACCCATGGGGCATCCGGCATTGGCACCTGTTGCTCTGTGCGTGGGGTGAGGGGTGGAGTGTGGAAGCGTGCACACATCCCAACCCACCGGCCATGGCATTCCCACAGATGCCCACCCATTCCACCTGCAACCACCACAGCGTTCAAACTGAAGCCCCACCCCCACACGTGTGTGAGGGTGTGTGTGTGTTGGTTTGAAAAGGGCCTTAGTTCTTTCTCTGAACGTTGTTCAGTGTTCACCAAGACTGTCCACAAATATGCTTTGTTCCTGATCCCTTCAAGCCAACAGAGAATAGACTGATGGTGCTTGGGAAAGTCTATACATGCACCATTCACATGTATCTGCACAAAATCTGTGGTCCTGACTCAGCACAACAATACTTCACAGTTACAACACAGTGATAAATCAGCCCTGGAATGTACATGTACTTGGTTATATATGTGCATGCTAGCCTGCTGTGGATAACCCACATTGTATCAGTACATCATTGCAAGACAATGGGTGTCTTCAAACAGACGTGGAACTGTCAACCCCTGAAGCTGCTCCGGAGGTACACCCTCACATTCGCCCCTGTCCACCTGGGTCCATTTTAAACGGACCTGGAAGCTGCCCTGGCCCATGGTCTCCCCATGAGGCATCCCTTTCCCCCACACCATAGAGTTGTGGGAAGATGCTCTGGGCTGCTGCCTCCACTTCCATTGTGTTGCCCCAGGCAACCCCTGTCCACCAAACAGATGGACCACTTTCATTACAAGCAAACACCCTTTCTGAATTTCAAACAACATAACATGCACAATCTTAACCATTTACAGTTTAACCTCCTAGAATGGGTGTCACAGAAGCAGCACACATAATGGTTTAGTTTTGATTTATCTTCACCTATTGGGGATGACATTTTACTACCTACTTGTGGCTAAAGCACTCACAGATTAATACATCGTTCTCCAAATTGAGAAGATAAAAGCCAAAGAGCGTTAACTTGTGATACAGGGTGTGTTTAAACAGAACTGGACAAATGAAAAATACAACCCCTAAAGTGCATTCTTTTCACACTTCCTGTAAAGACTATTGCAAGAACAGGATGATGACACAAATCTGAATGTGTTAGTTATGTGGATACCAGCAAACACTGGGAGGCCTTAAACTTTATGTATCATAAAAAAGGAGCTCTCACTTTGCAACATCCTTCTGATCCCGGAAAGTTTTCAAGAACAAGAGCAATATTTAATTAACAATTGCATGCTTGCACAACCCACTGGAAATAAATCCAAAATACGTGGTTGACTTGTGCCTGAGGATGTTTAGTCATGCTGTATTGTACTCCATCCACCCATTCAACATGCCTGCTTCATTCTTGTGACCAGGCAGCATACTTGCATCAAGAGAATCTTTTTTTCTGAAGACTGTTTTACACATTATTAGTAGCAATAATGGGAGCCAGTGTAGCTTAGTGGATAAGCTGCTAGACTGGGAGACCAAGGTTCAAATCCCATCTTAACCATATATTCACTCAGGCCGTTTTTAGACGAGCGCGGCGGCGCCCGCGCTTGTTTTCAAAAAAGCCGGCAGCCCGTTCCACACGAGACGCTGCCGCCGAATACGCGCATGTGCGGCCGACGCGCATCCATTTCCGGCCGCGTATGACCAGCCTCGATCGCCGACCCGGATCTTGGGAGGCGTTGTGTGTGCTTGATTTCATCTGTAGCCATCAAGAGTGCAGGATGCACTGCAGTTATCCCAAAGCCCCTGTCACAGCCGTCGCTTGCACTGCCACCGGACGTTACGCAGACCCTCCGTGCCTCCCACAGGCCGGGTTACCCCCTCTGCTGCCTTGAACACAGACCACTAGGATGCCTCCCTATCTTTCCCATGCTCCCTCACCATCCATCTCTCCCCTCCTTCTCTCACTGCTGCTGTCTCCCCTGCGTCTTCCTCTTCCTCCTCCAAAAGCCTTTCTCCAACTTGCCCACCCTGTTCTCCCCCTCACCCTCACCCCCCTTTACCCATTCCCTGTAAGCCCCGTCCTCCCCTCCATCCCCCCTTATCCAGACCCTGCAAGCCCACCCACTCCACATCCCCCTATCTGATCCACATCCCTTGCCTTCCCCCAGATCAACTGCCCTTCTCCTGCTCCCTCTGGAACTGCCGTTCTTCTGTGACTAAGGCCCCCTTCATTCATAACCTCTTCCTTTCTCGCCCCTTTCAACTCCTTGCTGTTACTGAAACCTGGATCTCTTCCCCCAACTCTGTCACCCTCTGCTCTGGAGGCCTTTCATTCTCTCATTGGCTTCACCCTGAGGGCCGGGGTGGTAGTGTGGGCCGCCTCCTTGCCAACCCTGTTGATTCCAACCCCTTTCCCCTCCTCCCTCCCTCTCCTTCCCTTCCTTTGAGGCTCATTCTGTGCGTCTATACTCCCCCCTTCACCTTCGTGTTGCTGTCATCTACCGCCCCCCTGGCCCCCTCCCCTCTTTTCTCCTAGACTTTGAATCCTGGCTAACCTTCCTCCTCTCTGATGATAACCCCACTCTTATTCTTGGCGACTTTAACATCCACGTTGACACATCTTCCAAGTCTCCCATCTCCCACTTTCTCTCCCTAACCTCCTCCTTTGATCTCCGCCTCTGGACCGATTCCCCCGCACACACTGATGGCCACTCCCTCAACCTCATCTTCTCCAGAAACTGTTCTGTTGCTGATCTCTCCTTCAATCCTTGTCATAAATCTGACCACCTCCTCGCCTCCTTCAACCTCTCCCACCAACCCCCCTCATCTTCACCCGCTCCGCGCCCTTTCCGTAATTTGAAGGCCGTTACCCCTCTTGACTTCGCCTCCTCCCTCTCCCCCCTCCTTCCTTCAGTCTTCTCCTCCTCTTCCCCAGACTCTGCCATCTCTTTTCTTAACACCGCTCTCGCCTCAACCCTTGACTCTCTTGCCCCACTCTCCTCCCACCCTGTCTGACCCCAAAACCCCCGTCCTTGGCTCACCCCTAACATCCACTACCTCCGCTCTTGCACCTGGGCTGCCAAATGCCTCTGGCGCAAATCCCACTCCCACCCTGACTTCCTCCACTATAAATTCTCCCTCTCCTCCCTCTGTTCTGCTATCTCCACGGCTAGGCAACACCACTATGCCTCCAGGATCGAATCCTACTCTCGTGACCCTCGCCGCCTTTTCTCTACCTTCGACTCCTTACTCAAGCCCCCCTGCCCCCCTCCAGCCTGTCTGCTCAGGATCTTGGCTAATTCTTCACCTTGAAGATCGACAAGATCCGCCAGGACATTGCCTCCCACCCATCTCCTCTTCCCACTCCCTTACCACCCCTCCCCCTCTCTCCTCCCCCCTCGGGCTCCCTTGAGGAAGTCTCCACTCTGCTCTCTTCCTCAAATCCCTCAACCTGCCCTCTTGACCCAATCCCCTCCCGCCTCCTGACCTCTATAGCTCTCATTGTTGCCCCCCGCCCCTTTTACATGTCATTAATCTCTCCCTCTCCACTGGCTTCTTCCCCTCCGCCTTCAAGCATTGCGGGCAAGGTGCATTGTTTAGATGAGGCAAGGCAGTATCAGTGCTGTACTAAAGAACTGGAAGATGCCAGTGCTGCCACCCCCAGAAGGCCCTGTCCAATGTCCAGAGTTCAGATGATACGGGGTAAAATGGAGGCAAGGCTCAGGCACTGTTATTTCTTGGTGGGCGGAGGGGGGGGGGAGTGACATGAGGATGGCGTTAAAAACATGCTACACTAGCAGTTGGAATATTGTTACCAGCAGTGGTGCTGTACTAGGGTAAGTGGGAGATTTTCTGAAAATCAGTAATGCAGTTTAAGACCTAGAAATTAAAATCACTCAGCCAGTAATGTTAAGCAGCAGCAGCAGCAGCAGCAGCAGCAGCAGCATGAACTCTGTGGTTTATAATTATTATTCAGTTTGTTTCAGTCTCTAGAATCACACAATAACATGATCCGTCAGAAAACTGTGTGGACCAAGGTCCCACAGAGAAGGGAGTGCCACTCCTGTTGTGCTCTATGGATGCACCCTGCAAAACAAGAGGAGGGAAACGTGTGGGGGCTATGGGAGATACACCACAGGAAGGACAGCTTAATGGCATACAAAGCTATGAAGACATGCGGGTGTGGGGCTAATGTAACGGGAGGACATTCATAATTCTTTAGGCTTGGAAATGACTTTAAATATAAGCAAATTCATGTTACTTGATAACTGTTATTCTGTTTTCATGCACATACCTAATTCATAGATACTTGAGGTGCCTTAAAACAAACATACTTTTGCACAAACACACCCACCGCTTAATCTATGCTCTTTTTGTTAAACAACCCTGAGGAATGTTTCGAGGGATTTGTCTAGGAAGGACAGCTAGTTGCGAGTTGTGTAGATCAATATGATAAAGATGCAAGTTTGTCTCAAAAAAGCTGGGTAGACAAATCTGATTAAAGTAAAATAGCAGCTCCTAGGCCATAAACAAAGTTCTCAATTCTATTAGCAGATTCTTCTTCCATATCTACTCTAGTATAGAATTTTATTCCTGACTAGATCTTGGTTCAGTCCTAGATCCTTGTTCTGAAGTGGTTTTAACATATCCAATTTGTTATCAGAGTTTTGTGTTCACGTAGGCTCCGATGCTGTAAAATTCTTAAACTCATGCTTAAAGTCAAGCCGATCACTAACCTCACAGAAGTTATGTCATTACAATTAGTTGCTTAGTATACACAGATACAGAAGTGTTTTTCTGGACTGATGCAACAAGAGGCTTCAAACCTACTATAATTCTCCTCTATCAGGACCAGCTCATGGGGATGTCAATACTTACTGAACCGAACTTGCACTGAATTAATGAACATTTTATACCCCATGGAATATAGAGCATACAGTGCCAAGTGTAACATGGATGCAAATAAAGTTGACATGTTACTGAAAATTATGGATGGTTTAATCTCAGTGTCTGCATGAGCCTGCACAGACATGTACTGCTACTGTATATGGCTCTGCCAGATGGATTGCATATATCTTTAGGAGATCATATCGTATTATTTCCTGGCATAGCTAATTTAATTTAATAACATATCAAGCTTTTTCGCCTGCTGTTGAAGGGGGCTGACTGATGTGCTGATTAGGAGTTAACACCCCAGCTGTACTGAGTGCTTTACATTAGTATAAGAGCAAGGTGACGTAACTGTTTCCTGGGCAACAGCTATAGTGATGTATAGCGTAAACCTTCTGGAGATGGGATTGCAGCTTTATTTAATTTATTAAAAAAGAAGTGAACACTTGCAACAAGCACACTCTTCAGCCGAGCTCCACTTCAAGCAATACCATTATCCCTGTTGGAATTACACAGGTGAGGAAAGTCATCGTTCAGCAAGTGTGGGTATAGCCATGGTTAGTTGTTTGGGACTGACCACACCTTCCTGCTTAATTGTTTTCTTTTTAACCGTCTGGACAATTTAAATAGGCTTGAATGGAAAGGATTATGATTAGGTGGTTAAAGTCCAAGATCCTTGGGTTCCATTTCTAGTTTGGACTCACTACGTATCCTTAGGTAAGTAACTATTATTCAGTCTCTGTAACTATATGCCTCTTTCCCCATGTGAAAAATGGAGAAAGCACATCCCTATTTCATAGGGTTGTAGAGAGACTTAGGCCCTTTTTACACAGACACTCTAACATCGATAAAATGGGTGTTACTTTTTATTATACATGGTACAGTGCAACACTGCAGTTCTGAAACATGGGCCCTTTTCACATGAGATGCCTCCACCCAGTTTCACTGGGTGGAGGCATCTGTGTAAACACCGCTTGCGGTGGGTGGGGTGCATTTCGCTGGGTGGAGATGTCTGTGTAAACACTGCGGGTGGTGGGTGTAGGTGTGTGCGTGCTCCACCCACCCCCCACCCACGGAGCAACGGACTCCACTGCCGATTGCTCCATGGGTGGGTGGTGGGCGGAGATGGGTGTTGTGCGGGAGCACGCACGCATCTACACCCACCACCCATGGTGTTTACACAGACACTTCCACCGAGCGAAATGCACCCCACCCACCGCAAGTGGTATTTACACAGATGCCTCCACCCAGAGAAACTGGGTGGAGGCATCTCGTGTGAAAAGGGCCCATGTTGCAGGGCTGCGGTGTTGCCCTGTACCATGTATGATAAAATGTAACACCCATTTTATCAGTGTTAGAGTGTCTGTGTAAAAAGGGCCTAAATGAACTAATACATGTAATATTTAGAGATCTCTGGACAAGAAACACAAATTATTATACATTTGGCTTGTTTTCTTGGGGTTAAAAAGAGTAATTAACCTTTTTTTCCTTCCATTTCCTGCCCAGTATCATTCATTAGCATAAAACATGATGGAGAAAATACAACCAGCACCAAATGATAGAGCCTTTTACATCCATAAAAACTATATTCAAGAACCTTAGTATGAGGCTGGGCTTAATATAAAAGTATATAGGTAGGTCTCCCTCTTTTCTTTATGTCAAGCTTGGAACTGCATAGATATGGATTACTCACAGAAAGAAAAAAAAAGCCTAGAGGAGGAATTTTCAGCAGGAGGTACGAGTAGTTTTATCAGTTGCACAGGTACCAGTGTTCACTTTAATTAAAAACACTGTGGTTTTCTTTACACATCATCCAGCGTCAATGTTTAATTGACTCTAACAGCTGAACTTGATATGTAAAGCCCTGGGACTGAAAAATAAATGCTAATGTCTCACTGCCAACACATTTTTATCACAATCATAATGATGTCTAAAACCCAGTTAATGCAAAAGCTTTTATAGTTCTTGACCTGTTCAGCTCTTTCAGGTCACTGCCATATATTTTAGATTAATTTACAGAAAAGCAGGCCCACGGACAGACTCTGGCAGAAGTGGGGACCAACAGGTCCTGGGGGGCAAGTATAACATGTGTATCACATTACAATAATGCAACTGGTATTGCACTATCTTGCTAAAAATATTAATGTATTTGACAAAATGGGATGGGTGGTGTCTCAGTGCATGCTGTCTGCCTGCCCTGCTTCAGAAGCTGGCGTATGCAGTAAATTGGGCTTTAATTACTTTATTGGGCTGTGATACATACAGCCAATAAAGCTGCAGTTGGCTGACTATGTACTGAAGCACATCCTGTTCAGTGTAAGGCAGTCCCATTCACATATCTGTAAGCTCCTTATGTCAAATCCCTTTATTTTTAATAATTTATAAATTGCTTTTTAGCAGAGGCCAAATTAGCAGGCAGGGAAGAGGGGGGAAGAGCCATAATCTCTCTGTCTACAGGCAGGGACCCATGTTCACTGTTCCCCCCCGAATTGCCGCCAGTGGGGAAAACACAGTGAACAACATGGCTTCCTGGCTATGGGCCCAAAGAAAACACTTTGCTCTCCAAGACATTTATGAGACAGATCTGACTCTTACAGTTATTCTGCTTATCCTTGCAAATTATTCCAGTTTTGGTCTGGCTTTAACGCTGCTCTTCTCACCTCATCCTCTTTGTCTTCCCATCACTGAGATACAATTAGGAATTAACAGGGTTTATTTTTTTACCTTAGCGAGAAGGGCAACATTTTCTGAAATCTGAGGAGAATTTCAGTTTTATCTGACAGGAATCCTGCTAGTGGAGAAAATGCTCTCTCCGTGTAGCTTTATTTCCTTTGTTATGTAGGGAATACACACTAAAATTAGGAGCCTAAAACTTTATACGCAAATTTTCCAATGCCGTGCAGATCCTACATGGAGCTGCGTGTACAGCTGCAAGCGCAGAGCTGCATTGACGACACATTATGCCGTGCGCACGTGGCTCCACACAGCGGTCCGCACAGCACTGTCTTGCGGCCATGTAACCACCAAACTAAAAATATGTAGTGGGGCCAAATTAACCTTTCAAGCTACTGTAGAAACTCCCCTCTGTTCAGATATTGGTTTAGCTTCCTTCAGCATTTTTTTGCTAGGCCCTTTTCAAACGGGCGCGAGTGCGTGGGGGGATGGATAGGCAGCACAGTGGGTGGGTGGTGCGTGGGGGTGCGTTCCCACAGACCCCCCAACCACCTCCACCCATCTCCATGCACAGAGCATCCAGCACTGGTGTCTGTTGCTCCGTGTATGGATGATGGGTGGAGCGTGGGAGTGCGTACACATCCCCACCCACTGGCCATGGAGTTCGCATGGACACCGCCCACCCCCACCCCCCCCGTCATGGTGTTCAAATGGACACTACAACCCCACCCACACATGGGGTGTGTCTGTCCATTTGAAAAGGGCTCTAGTGGAACCCTCAAGAGGAATTTCCCATCCAGAGTGATGAAACATCAAGGTAGGATACAGTGGCAATGAATAGGGCTTTATATTTAACATGCATTACTTTTTCTCTGGAACTTTTAGGCTGGAAGGTTGGGGTTTTATATGACAGTCTCCAGTGTGATTTTAGTAAAAGACTGGAAATCAGGGGGCGAAGGGGAACGTGATTTTTTTTAAAAGGAGGAGTCATTCTCATAGATTTTATCTGGTTGATCTCAATTTGTTTGGCAAGGAACATCTTGATCTGCATTATTCAGACTGTGTGAGAATTAGATAGTAGTTCATATTTATACGTGTGTTTATAAGTTAAATATACCAATCAAAATCTGCAAGGATGAATAAGTTTGGGATAGTGTGATATGAAAGTTTTGTGAGTTGAAGCATGCCTCCATGTAACCCATGTTAAGACTTCCACAAGAGTCCAAGTTCAGTAAGCAATTCTAGGAGGCCATTTGGTAGAGAACGGGCTTCCATATGGATTGATGGGCACAGAGTGAGACCTTACAACCCTACAGATGTCCCAAGATCAGTGGGGAAAACTTCTGAATTTGATGTCATCTGTAGTCCATTCTTCATAGGAAGACTCTTATTGTTTGACAGGAGAAGAAAGCAAAGAGGGAAAGAGATGAGGTGATTGCAGAAGCGAATGCTGTTGAAAGGTGTGTGAATTTCCACGTTAAATTCACCAGGAATCTCCCAGTTTTATCAAGAGAATGATGCTGCAACAGATCTGGAGGGGGGCATCACATACCCCCCCCCCCCCATACCTCACAAGTCACCTATGCCTAGTTTCAACTCTCTAAAAATCCACAGAATTCCAAATGTATGCTGTTTGCATACAGCAGATTTTCATTGCCAGAGAAGTGATGTAGAGGATGCATTTCTCATTTGCATTTATCAGACAATACAGGCTCGGTTTCCAGGCACTTAATCACATTAGAGCTGAAACAAACATTCACTGTAAAATTCATCTATTTGTTTATGCAAAGCAAATTTGGAGGTCTGATTCAAATTATTAGTTTTGTTTTCACTTTTGTTGTTCATCACTTCTGCAGTTCAGTCACTTAATAATTCGGTACTTCGTGTCTTCAGTGGTACTATTTGGTAAGTCGTTTAAAAAAAAATTCTTGGAAGTGAGTTTGATTGGTTTGCATGCATGATGTAATGTAGGAAAAAGTCAGAGAGAGATAGTGGCAGTGTGTTGCACTGAATGTGGCAGCAACTAGGATGTGAGTTTGGCCATTCCTACATTACAAAGTTTATCTTACAAAAATTATAAAAATTGGAGTTTGGGGAATAGACAACACATATGTAAAGTGTGCCTTGTGGCTCTGGGCCATATGAAGATTTTGGTACATGGCCCTTGGGCTTAGCAACTTTGGCCACTCCTGCGCCATAATTCCCTAGATTTCCCCAGGGGTTTGCTTGGGTCATCAGTTGGCTACCTGATCACTTGCTTTCCAGATCTGCTCCTGTGCCTTGATCCTGATCAAGTCTCCTGCTTCAGTCCTTGCCTCGCTCCTGTATTCCAATCACGGCTTCTCAACTTTTTTCCAGTCACAAGTACTGGAGTGATGTAAGTGACTACTTGGGAGCACTGCATAATTTTATGAATGATTTGCATACATATTCATTAATTAATCACTCAATTATTTTATTATATTAATAATAATAATAATTATAAGCATTTATATAGCACCAGCGATGTATCTGGTGCTTTACAAAGAATAAGATAGACATGGTCTTACGTCTGCAATTCAATTAAATTCAATGGAAACTGAGATAATTAATCAATTCCCCACTGCAATTTGACCCTGCTTCAATTCAGTTCAGTCCCTGTCTCTTATACACATCTAGATGTGTATAAGAGACAGGCTCTGCTCCCCCAACAATGGGAAAGCAAGAGCAGTAATGGCAGCAGTGCAGCAGGGACACAAGGCAGGCTCAGCTGGGGCAAAGCAGGTTCATGACAGCCTCCCGGGCCTTGCTCCTCCAGCACAGCATGGGTTAGTGGTGGGGCAGCAAAGGCTGCAGTGGTGGCAGGCAATGTTTATTTAATTTATTTATTTATTGTGGCTCCTGAGCTCCAAGCTCAGCAGGATACAGCACTGGTGGCTCTCGCTCCCTCCTGGTGACTTAGATGGCTCTCTGGGTGGGAAAGAAGTCCTGTTTCTTCACTCTGTCCCTTTGCTGCTTGAAGTGGCAAAGAGACAGCATGAAGGGGTGGAGCATGTTTTCTCCACAGAGAGACACTGGGTCCAATGCCTAATGCAGCCGAGCTGCCTCAAAATCACTTCAAAGGAACATAATTATAGTGGAAATAGAGGGTATACATCCCCCTGAACTTTCAGAGCAGTGGGGATATAAATGCCCATATCCCCCTTGCCAACCTTTGAGCCTCAGAAATAGATCTTCTAGGACTTAGACTGCTTTCTTACTGGGCAATATGTGCAGCATTTGGCTCAGGGAAAAACTCCGGGAAGCAAATGCTGCACAGCTTTTCCTTGTGGGAAATCAAAGCTGCACGGCTTTGCGTCCGATCATGCAGAGGATACAGAGCTGGCTCTGTACTTATGAGAAATACAGGTCGCAAGGCTGCATTGTCTCTAATGCAGTCCTGCAACCTGTATTTCTTGTAAGTGTCCTCTAAACTTTTTATATCTGGCCACCCTATTCCTGCCTTCAGTGCCCGAGTGAAAGCACGGACTAAGACCGCTTTCTCATGGGGCAATCTACGCAGCATTCGACTCCAGTAAAAACTCCAAGAGGCAAATGCTGCACAGCTTTTGTCTCATGGGAAAACAAAGTCGCATGGCTTTGTCTCTGATCATGCGGAGGATAGACAGCCAGCTCTGTAAGTACTAAGTAAGTATTTCTCATAAGTACAGAGCCAGCTCTGTATCCTTCGCATGATCGGACGCAAAGCCACGCAGCTTTGTTTTCCCACAAGCAAAAGCTGTGCAGCATTTGCCTCCCAGAGTGTTTCCTGGAGCCAAATGCTGTGCATATTGTCTTGAGGTCAGCATTTGACAATATGTGCAGAGGCTGAGCCTCTGAGGTCAGCAAGGAGCACTCTCTGATACATTCCATCTCCCCATCAAGTTTGCACAGCAAGAATGTGCAGAGAGGCATTCTTGGTAGCTGCCCCACAATTATGAAACCTCCTCCCCCTGGAGTTTCGTCCAAAACTGCTCATCTTCCAGATGCAGTGTGATTTCAGACATTATGAGATCACGCTCAACCACAGTGAATCACGGTCAATTCCACGGCGGGGCTAAAGCGCCCTGCATGTCTGTTCGGAGGCCGCCAGATGTTCACCACAGTCAATACTCACATGGGGTCAAAATCAACCATGCTTCCAGAGCTCCCAGCAGGATAATCTCCGAAAGCGTGGTCAAAGAGATTCCCAACGGGAAACAACAAAAAGTAATGTCTGAATGGCAACCACTGGCCAGAACCAAAGAAAATGATTCCCAGCCGGGGACAAAGCACGCAGCGTCGCTGCCAGGCAACCAACAACACCACAGACCGGAGAGGGAGATTTAAAGGGCACACGACAGCAGCCGGGACGCACCGCCCTGGTGCCTTCCGGGTGCTTTGACCACGGCCTGGCCCGGGATCGGCGTAATGTCTGTTGCGCTGCCCCAGGCCATGGTCTGGCAGCCCAATTCCCTGCTGTGGTTCCACTCGCGTCATGTCTGTTCAGGGCTTTTTTGACCACGGGGGGTGGTTGATCTGTTCACCCCCACTGGGAATCCACTGTGGTGAATCAGGACAGCGTAATGTCTGAAATCACCTGCAGTGTAAGACTTTATTTGGCTGGGCATTTGGCAGGTAGGGTTTGGGGAGGTTTAGGATTAGGGATTTTAACTGATTTAGGTCTTTCTATGATTTTATGTTTTGTAACCTGCCCTGAACCCTTGGGATAGGGCTGGATAAAAATTGAATAAACTAACTTCAGCTGTACCCTTCAGCTTAGTAACTCCATTGACTGCTAACTGTGGCTCTGACCCCTGCCTTGGACTTTTGATTCATGTGCCTTTCTCAAGGCCTGGCGTGATGCCAGTCTGTTGGGTGTCAGGTTAACTGCAGAAAGATGACAGTGCCCAACAGAGTAAGGGAAACTACTTACCATCAAATGTATGGATCTGAAATGTTTGGATTATTTATTTATTTTACCTCAGTCATGTTTGGTATGGGGAAAACCTTCCCATAGCAACACACATTAAAGCCTGCAAAGCATACTAAAGTATCACTGTGATTATTAGCAACTTTGGCGACCCCAAACAACCTTGACAGGTGCATTATTCTTGCAGAAAACGCACACTGTTCTGTTGCTATTAATAAAATGGAAGTGTGAACCATATGTGTGAGTGCATTTGTTTGCACGTGGAAGCATACATTATGGAGTCCCCGGGGTTGCAGTCATCACCTCTTCCAACTATGATAACATTTCTTGAGAAAAACGAGGAGTTTAATCCAAGGACAAAACTCTACGTACACAGGATATGTGCAGCCTCGGGCACGAAGGGTCAATAACGCTTGATGTCATATGAGTACACAACGATCATACAATAGGTCTGAGGCTGAAGGCACAGTGCTTTTAGGGACTGAGATGGTTCTTCTCAGATACAGGGAGAGAAATCTATATTCGTCAAGCTGATTTCTTGTTTGAACTAATTCAGGGCTCCAGTCTTTCTTTTTGGACAAGACATTTACTTTTTCATGAAATAAAAAGCCAGGCGCTGTTTGTTGTTTTAGAGAAGGTTGTTCACAAGGGCAAGTGAATTTAGGGCAGTGATTTGCCCTATGGGCAAAGATCTGCTGGCCATGCCTTCAGCCTGTCACTTCCCTATATAAGAGATGGAGACAAAGTAGCTCAGATGCAGGGGCATAGCTACCAGGGAGCGAGAGTACTCAGTCTGGCCCTGAATTCGGAGAGGGCCCTCTGCATGTGACCTGAGTGCTGCTAAGACATTTTCAGAATAGGAGGGTGCGAGGCCAAAGCATTGCCCCTGACCACTCTGAAAATTTCCTAATGGTGCTCAGACTGCTTGCAAAAGGCCCTGCCAAGAAGAAAGTTTTCAGAGTGGAGCGGGATGGAATGCTGCCCCCCCCCCTTTAAAATGTCCTTCCTGCTGCTTTGGGGGGAGGAAGGGTTGCTGAGAACTGGGGTAGCACTGCCTTCATGAGTAAGCCCTGCCCCCCACCCTGGAGACTGCACCCCCTTGCTCTTGGGGGGGCATATTGGGACATCATTATTATTAATATTTATTAATTTTTACCCCACCCACATTCTGCCTCCAGCAGCTCTAGGCGGCTTACATGAACCAGGGGATCATGTCCCAATTCTGGCCTTGCTATGCCCCTGCTCAGATTATATCTTTTATTGGACCAACGTCTGTTAGGGAGACTGTGCGAGCATTTGAGCCACAGACGGACCTTCCTCAGGCATCTAAAGTCTCAGAACTAAGTAAATGTAGGACAATATAGGAAAAGCAATACTTGGGAGAGCATTGCAAAAAACAAAAACAAACAAACATGCATTTCAAACTTTTAAATCAAATGATAAACAGATATAAATGCAACCTAAGAACTATGTATATGAAGAACAAGAGATGGGGCTTCTTTCCATATATAAAGAACCCATGTGGCATAGTGCTTCCATAGTGATGAGTGCAAGGGGGCAACATTGTTACACAGAGATAGGCTCTAATCCACTCATGTGAGCAACTGGGAGCTTGGACAAGAGTGGACTGCTGTATACAAATCAGGTTTTAATGCAGAACACACTTGTTAGAAGGTTCCATTTAATATTCTATTCTGGCTCTGTTCCATACACTACTACCCTCATCACTGCAGCGTGCCTTGGCAGTACTTACATCTTGGAAAAAGCAAGTGGTGATGAAAGTAAAGTATTAGTTTTGAGCTTAAGTAGTGGAAATGCTGCATCTAGTGGTCCAAAGTGCACTAAAATGCTATGCATTATTAGGCACAAAAGGCACCCCATTCAAACATTTCCATGAGCTCATCATCTAGTTGATTTAATTGATTTGATTCTACAGTCAGTCTCTGCAGTAGGAGTGTGCCTGGGCAGTTCTGGACAAAGACAACCATGAGGCAGATAAAAATATTCATTCGGGAGTCCAAAAAGGCGTATTAGAAACCAACAATTTCTTCAGTTTGTTGAGGCAGAGGATATATATCTGGAGTCAGGTTATGGCTTGCCCTCAGCAAGTGAACTACGTGGGAGAAAGGGTGCAGCAAACTCAGCCTGCTTTCCACAGTCAAACTGGCAGTAAAGCACTGATGAATTCAAGTGGAGGGAAACCATCAGCTATATGCCACAAAGGAGTCATGCCTGGGTACCGAAGGGACCAGGAGTCCTGGCCTAACCCCACTGGGCTCAGCCAAATGCTGGTTGAATACTAGTCACTATTATTTTATTTATTTATTCAATTTTTGCACCGCCCTTCTCTCAAAGGCTCAGGGTGACTGACAAGAATATAAAATATGTTTTTATACGTTTTATGTAAAAGTTCTTACATCTACAAGTTTGCTGAGTTCCTCTACTTTAATTTTGCGCTTTCTGCATTTAGCGATGCCCTTTCTCTGGTCAAAGACCGCTATTACTCCACATTAATCGAATCTCACTCCCACAACCCCTGCTGTCTCTTCTCAATATTTGCACCTTCCTGTCTTCCCCCACTTCTCTCTCTGCACAGAATCTTCTCTCCTCCTTCAATGACAAGATTGATAAACTCAGTCTTGCTATTGCCTCTCAACACTCACCCTCCCCCACGTTCATCCCTGCTATTCCCCCTCCTGCCTCATTTCTCTTCTCCTTATTCCCCGTTTCTCTTGTTGCGGTCACATCCCTCCTCTCTTCATCCAACCCCTCCATCTGCCCCCTTGGCCCCATCCTCTCTCACCTTCTAAAGGCGATTGCCCCCACCACTGTGCCTTCTCTGTTGCACATCATCAACCTCTCCCTCTCTACTGGGTTATTTCCATTGGCTCTCAAACATGCCATCATCTCCCCTATCCTAAATAGGCCACACTTCACCCCTCCAATCCTTCCAGCTATTGCCTCATTTTGCTCCTATCCTTTATTTCCAAGCTCCTGGAGTGGACTGTTTACACATGCTGTCTTGATTTCCTCTCTTCAAATTCTCCCCTTGACCCCTTTCAATTGGGCTTCCACCCTCTTCACTCGACTGAGCCTGCCCTCACCAAAATAACTGATGACCTTCTCTTAGCTAAGTCTAAGGGCCTCTACTCCATTCTTGTCCTCCTTGATCTTTCTGCCGCATTTGACACTGTCAGTCACGGCCTCCTCCTGGATTTGCTACACTCCCTGGATTTCCAGGACTCAGTTCTTGACTGGTTCTCTTGGTATCTCTCAAACCGCTCCTTCAGTGTTTCTCTTGCTGGTACGTCCGCTGCATCGCTTCCCCTCTCTGTGGGAGTTCCCCATGGCTCTTCTTTTCTCCCTTTACACTTTTTCTCTGGCTAAAAACACTGAAACCCACAGCTTCCAGTATCACCTGTATGCTGATGACATTATTATTATTATTATCATCAAACATTTATATAGCACCAGCAATGTACCGGGCGCTTTGCAAAGTAATTTAATAGACACGGTCCCTGCCCTAGTGCTTACAATCTGAGAGACGGGGGGGAGGGGAGAGATGAAGGAAGGGGAACAGAGGGAGAAACAAGGAGTGTAACATTCATGAGGATGCGAGGTCCCAGGTGCACGTGCTTGGCTTGATTACAAGCCAAGCGCGCACCTCTCTCTCCCTCCACTGCATCCAATCTCATATCGCTACTGTCTCTCTGACATCTCCACCTGGATATCTTGCCACCAACTCAAGCTTAACATGGCCAAGACTGAACACCTCATCTTCCCCCACAAACGTTCCTTTCTTACTTCCCTCTCATTTTCCATCAAGGGAGTCACCATCTAGCCGTTCCCTCAGGTGCGTAGCCCGGGACTCATCTCTGACTCCTCCCTCTCCTTTATGCTTCAGATCCAGGCTGCTTTTAAATCCTGTCGCTTCGCTCTATATAATATTGCTAAAATCCAGCGCTGCCTTATTGTTGCCACCGCAAAAACCCTAGTCCATGTTCTTAGTCATCTTTTGCCTTGTGTACTGCAACTTCCTTTACTGGCATCCCGTACTCTGATCTTGCCCCTCTCATCTCTGCCAGTCATCCACCTTGTCCGTCACTTTGATCATGTTCAGGCCCTCTTCTCTGCTCTACACTGCCTCCCTTTATGTGAACGCATTCAGCACAAGCTCCTGGTCTTCACCTTCAAGGCTCTTCATGGTCTTGCTCCCCCATATCACTCTACTCTTGTATCCTGCCACACTCCTGCCCAGGAGCTTTGCTCCTCCTCTGTCCCCATCCTCACCTGCTCACGACCCCCCTGCTCTCTTGCTGCTCCTCATGCTTGGAACTCCCTCCCTGGATAGGTTTGCTCTGCTCCGTCCATCCCAACCTTCAAATCCCTCCTGAAAACCTACCTCTTCCGTCAGACCTTCCTTAGCTCAGCAGGAGAGAAATTGCGTCCTCTTCCCCTTCCCTCAGAATCTAGTTCCCTGTAACTAAGTGAAGCAAGTGCACCCACAATTTCTCAACCTCACGAATGTATTCTTGTCTCTCCCCATGTTCACCTCTCCCTTGTCTCTTAGATTGTAAGCCCCCATGCAGGTAGGGACCTGCGTATAACTATTGATTTAACAGTGCCAGGTACACTGACTGGTGCTGTATAATTGTGGAGCAGCCACAGAGAATGCCTCTCTGCATGCCCTTGTTGTACGAATCACAAGGGCAGTTCGTACTCGCAAGAAGGTGCCACAATAGAACATAAGGGAAGACACGGTCTTTCAGATACCTGGGGCTCAAGCCATTCAACAAGCACAACCTAGCATGCTATCCTCAATGTTAAGGAGGTATTATGCTTTCAAGAATAATAATGTCTCCCTCCAAACTGCTATAGTGACAGCAGGGTCCTGTCTTACATTCCACCTGTCAAGAGCTGTTTAACCTTGATGTTTTGTGTAGCCAGGACATCAAAAAACCTCAGCATACAATCCTAATGTAATGTCTATGGTACTACACACCAAAAAGTTTTGCATATCAGATTTTGGTGATAAGCCTCTGCACAGATGTGCAGGGAGCCTCACAACCCTTAGTGTCACACCCCGCCTTGTCCTGAATGCCCAAACACCTTTCACAATGGATCCTTTTCTGGATCTTTATTACAGTTCCTCTCTTCCTTCTTGGTTTTCTCTCAAAGAAACTTGCCTTTTAAGCTCAGGAGATCATTACTGCTTTACCTGAACCTTGGGGACCTGGCAAATTTGTCATAAACACATTAATGTCCACACTTTAGTGCTCTACTTTTAGTTTTAAAACCAAAGAAATGCGTTTTACATGAATAAAATGTAGTAATGCTAACCAGCAACAAGTTACTAATTCTTGTCCCACAAACGCATATTTAGTCTTAAAAGAACCAGGCATGTAGGTGATCCTCAGATCCCATATAATTTCATCCCAGTCTGTGATTCTACTCATTCTCCTTCCAGGATCTTATTGTCTTTCTTCTTACTAACAGTTCAGTCTTCTGTCTTAAACTCCAACTCCAAAGTTCCAAAATGACAGTCAGTGTGGAGTTACTGCCCAGAAATTCTAAGGCCACATTCCAACAAACAATTCATTCAAATTAATTGGGCCTTATTTCTGTTTTACTCCTGAAATGTTCACAAAAACAGAGCACTAAACCTATTCAAGAGTAGGAAGAGAAGTATGTGCTCCTGAAAAATCAGGAGTTCATAAAACTCTGGTTTGTTTTTCAAATAACTGTTCATGAGAACAATTATCAGAACGAGGGTGGTGACTGTAGTTCAATTATTATTGTGCCTCCACTGGGGGAGAATACTGATTCAGTGCTACTTCAGTCTATGCTGTCTGAACACTACTGAAGTGGAAGAGCTGAATTAATGAAATTGACTGAGTTACTTTGGCTTAACTCTGGGTAATTTCAGACGTTACGATATCACGGTCACCCACAGTGAATCCCCTGTGGTGGCCATTTGTACCGTAACGTCTAAAGGGATTTCCGCCAGATGTTCACCCCAGTGAATACCTGGCAGGAATCTCATTGATCACGCTTTTGGACCTCCGGCCGCCCAGAGGTCGGAAAGTGTGGTGGAATTTGGCCCCAAGCGTGCTCGGATTGGCCACGGTCTGGGATCAGATGCAGCGGCTGAATTGGTCGCTGCGCCTGCCCATCTCCCAGAGGGTGGGTGGCTGACCACACGTTACGCTGTGAAGCCCTTCCCCCTCCCCGATCCCCAGACGGAATCAGGCCGGCACGTCTAAAGGACGGCTGGACTGATTCCTGACCGGGATCAGTAATGGATCCCGGAGCACGATTCAGCATAGCGGGCCTGGCAGCCTGTCATGTCTGAAATTACCCTCTGCTCATCGAATGTGGCCTGAGCCTTTGACCCCCTTTTGGTATGGAAGGAGAAGTTGGTGGCTACTCCTTTCCTCAACACCAAATAAAACAACGTTATTAAAACATCAGATGTGAGAAAACAACAACTAATTTTCATAACACCATGGTGAAATACAGGCCGTTTTTACACAAGACACTCCACCCACCCACTACTATACATTTCATTTTCTATTTGTATCCCGCACTCTCTCGCACAGGCGACTCGAGGTGGCTCACAACAAAATGAAACAGCTCATAGCACAAAATACAATATGGCCCGCAGGACCCACAATATATAAAGAGAAAAAAACACCCATATTTAAATAACCCTAACAAATACATATTACAGTATATCCCATCACTCACCATTACATCACCCCACACTCCTTCCCTGCTGCCACCAGGGAAGGGGTCCTTCTCCAACCTACCCCACATCTTCCTGCTCTCACCAAGAAGCGGGGCCCTTCCACAGTACAACATACAAAAAATACAATATACATTATTAAATAACCCCAACCCCTCTACAATCATTTTTACAATATACAACCAAACCTCCCCGGGACTCCCCCTCTCACAGGGAGTTCCTCCAACCCTCCCAAGGAGCACCTCCCCTCCTCTCACCAAGGGGGTTGACCCTGTCCACCCTAACCCACTCCCCATGGCCACCACCCTCAAGCTACACCCACCTCATTCCCCCCAAAACCCCTTAAAACAAAATAATAAGATACAAAATAATAATGACAGCAAACAATTGGTTCTACAGCAGGTCCAACAACAGCAGTGGCAGCAATGGTATCGGTGGGGGAGCAGCAGCAACAGAGATGGGCCACATGATAATAAATGTGGTGTCTGTTGAGCAGAGGGGTCCCCGGGCGCCCCAGCACAGCCAACGGCCAACACTCTTTGGGTGCAGGGCTGCAGTGTTGCCCTATGGGTGCCCTGTAACATGTATAGTGAGTGGGAGGTGGGTGGGTAGTGAGTGGAGAGTGTCTTGTTTGAAAACACCCACAGACACAAGGAGGTAAGGATAAAATTTTCAAGTGCCCTGTAATTTTGGACCCCTCAGTCCTTGGCTACAGAACTTCAGACACCATGGGTTTGTTTCAGAGGATGAGTACCCAAAATGTCAAATGTTCAAAGGTAAAACCCATTCTTGTTTTAAAATAAAATGAAAAACACACCCACAGTAGTGGTTCAAAACATTTCAGATACGATAAGGTCACTTTAAATATTTGCATGAACTGAAACTACTCGTGGGTGAATACTTCTCTCAGAGCAACCAGTTCATTTTTGAATTTTCAGACCTTCTCCTGAAAAGGACTGAAAAAATGAGCCTGCAAACTAAAACGTATAACTATTTGATACTAAGAACAATAGTCGAAATAAGGGTATTGTATTTGTGATTTGTCAGATCTATCTCTAACCCACTGTCTGCTTACCCTTTGTTTCATATGCTATTTGACCCCTATGCTAACCATACTTAGCATCTCATTATTTAGCTCAGGTTCCACTCCGACCTTCTCATTCCTTCCTGTAGAAGAGCTCTGTGTTGTTCAAAAGCTTGCACCTTTACCAACTAAAGCTGGTCCAAATAAAAGGTATTGCCTTAAACTTTGTCCCTGGTCTCTCCCCTTCTTCAGGACCAACACAGCAACCACTCTCTGAACAATACCAGTTACTTAATACCCAACATTTTGAGTTTATTAGGTTTTGTTTTATAAAAGGATTCAAAGAGGTTATCGATGGTGCTTTTTTCTTTTCTTTCCTGGCTGGTTAAACTGCCCACTGGTTTACTGGTCCCTGTTTCCATAAAGCCTGGACCCACACACATCCTAGGGGGCCAACTAGGCATCCCTACTGAAATGCATATTATTTTTGCTTCAACTCAGAGTGCAGCCACATGAGCTGCTTTGGACAGGCTACCATGCCTCGGGCAGCCTTAACCCACTCTGGGCAGCTGTACCATGTGATGCAGTGTGTTGTGTGGCCGGCGGCCGCCAGATGTTATCCCGCCGTATGTGTGGGAAGAACAGGTGGCTGCTACGTGCTGCATCCTCAGAAAAAGGCTGAAGATGCGTTGCAGAGCAGCCTTACCCCAAATGGGGTAAGGCTGCCCAATACGTGGTAGCCCGTGGGCCTGTGCCTTCTGCCCCGCTGCATGGTGAGCTCCATGGTGGGGCTTTGAGTGGCAGGTGCTGCGCATGGCCATGTTATAGATGGGGACAGGATTTTGGTCAGACTGGGGGAAGGAGGCAGGACACGGCCAGACACCTGCTTGTGTGTGGCCGTCACCTTGGCCGTGACAGGAGATCAAACAATAGCCCGTCTGCCCCGCGGGCATCTCCCCAGCTCCCCCACACTGGCCCTGTAGTATGACAGCTGCGCTTGCCTGCTGCCATAGGGCTGCATGGGAATCGGGCCGGCGGCTGTATTCTCAGTTACAACTGGCTTGGTCACTGCTGCAGGTTAATGTAAGGGCAGTTGTTTCCTACACCAGTGTTGGCCTGTGAATGGGCATGATTTCAAGTTTCCTTGCACCACAGCTAGACTATATCTTCTATAAATAAATTAAACACTAATTTTAAAAGAAAGGAGAATTAGAATGGGGGGGGGGGGGGGAAAATATATCCAATAGTCTTCAAACAGAAGGAGTACTTCTACTAGTGGAGAACTTAGCAGCCTCATAGCTTACCACCTACGCTAAATAACCTCCAGTTTAAACAAATAAAGAACGAAGAAGAGCCACCCAAGTAGGATAAGAGCCATTGAGCAGGGATGCTGAGAGAGGCCAAAAGTTAAAGAGAGAAAATGCATTATAATGAAAAACACTCACATCAAAGTGAGAACACCAAAGGAGAAAGAAGTAAGGGTAATTCTCCAGGATTACCAAGGAGAAGTATGGGTTTAGGAGAGAGCTATTGCCTGGATATGGTTTTATTGATTCTCATGACAGAACTGCCGTAAAAAGATCACTCTCTCTTTTACCCCTCTGGCGAAAGTTTCACCCACAGAATATGAATTCTCGAGAAACTCGATCTTACAAAAAAGTTCAATACCTTCAGTTACACTGAGTTCGTGGAGAATTTAAGTTTCTCAGCAACATGCTAGGGTTGGATCCCACAGCAGTGTACTAACATGTCTAGCAGCACACAAAAGGAAGAAACAACAGTGAAACAACTAAGCAGCATTTTTACCCACACTAACCACCACATCAGATGAGAACACTGAATGCCACAAACAGAAATTATATGGAACATGGAAATTACCAACCCCTGAGAGCTTAATTCAGCCTTAATACTATTTTAATGGAATGCTTGCCTGAATTAAAAATGAACAGCAGGGGGCCATAACATTTTTGGGAGGCCAGGGAGGAGCATGGCAACATATCAGAATATTCACACTTTAGTAAACCTTTAGCACATTGGCACCCATCTACTTCCACTGGGTACATGAGATTTTATGCAGGTAGGTAAGTTCAGTATTTTTTTATAAGTTAGGTTTCTAGGCAATCAGGTGCTACATTTTATGGCCAAGTACATTTTTTAATAGATTTGAGCACGGCTGCTTTAGTAGTTAGGCTTCAGATACAATATGCTTTGACCCCACCCATACACACTTCAGAAAACGTCAATGCCTCAGACAATTTAAAATAAATAATGAACCTGACAGATAAATGGAAATGTTATACACACAGCGTTACTAAGTGGAGAAGGAAGAGCAGGCATGGGTTAAAGAGAGAAGATTTGATATTTATTCAGTGTAGAGAAAGTAAGGTTGCCATGCTGGTCCCAAATATAGGCAGTAGAGACAAAGCAGTACAATGATATCTTTTATTGGACGAACTACAGTTGGTGGAGGTATGCAAGCTTTCAGACCTCACAGGGCCCTTTGTTTCTTTTGCTGTGGAACAAAAGAGTAGGAAGACTAATATCTTCCTCAATGAAGGTTACACAAATAAGTTGGGTGCTGAAATTCTGAGCCTGTTTTTGCACCATTATTTGTAATAAGAAGACACCTCAGCTTGCAGGAAGGTGCTACAACAGCACACTTATTATTTGGCTTTCTCCATGGTTACATAAGCCTGTAAAAAGGGGGGAAATGTAAATGATTTAAGAAGATATTCTTCTTGTAGTTCTCATGAAGACTTTAATATCTGAATATTGAGGAAGATCCCTCCTGGCAAGAGACAATCAACTTTCATGCTTCATTAAAACCGTTCTCTGAATATTTTTCAGAGAATACTCATAGACAGCACAGTATAGTAGTGTTTTTTTTAAATGTAAGCCTTTTGTACTAAATTTTGCTACAGATCTGCCATGCTTGATTCCAAAAATGAAAAAGAGAAAAGAATGCATACAGCATATGTTTCTTTATCTATGCATGTTTCTTCACCTCTCTGCTAGCAATTTGCAGGTATTTTGCTCTATGGAAAACAGAGCTGTGTGCAAGTGCATATATTTTTAAAAAGGACATAGTAAGGGCAAAAGCAAGAGGGCTTATACACATACTCTGATTAACACTGAAACAGGCAGTCCTTGGCCACATTACAAGCCCATAAGTCAATGCCAATTCTAGCTAAAATAACTTGTGCGTGTCAGTGCACATACAGTAGGTGTGCAGAAACCTAGCTACATGACCATGCACACATCCCTTCAATTACTCACAGATGTATAGGCCATAAATAGTAATGTGAGAAACATGTGACTCTTCAACAATCACTAGAGGACTTTTCCCTTGGAATCAGTCAATGCCAAACATTTATTACCTAAAGTATGTTTTTCATGTAGGGCATATCTGAGCATGCCGGCTTTCCTTGTGGAAATACTGTATAACACTTTACCTGTTTAAAGGAATGACAAGGTAATCCAGTGCTACTAACAAAGTCTAACCAAAGTACAGGTCATTTAGCCATTTCAAAACATCACATACAGAAAATAACACAGACCAAAGTAAGAGGAATTTGTCCCTACCTGTCACTGAATGGAAAGTTAATCTGTGTGCCATGTTGGGTATAATCACACGAAACAGGGCCCCACATTGGCGCCCCTTTGCCCTGGATTCACCTGCCTGTCTGAACAGTGGCTGATGTTTGCCCTGGGTTGGGCTGGGGCAGCTCTGCTGGCACCATTCCCAGAAATACAGAGCACGCTGTGTGGGTTAACCTGGCCCAACCCAGGGCAACGGGCTCCCATGGTGCACCTCCCACGTGAAAGGCCCCAGTAGCCCCACCCACACACAAGTCTGCCAGCACTGTGGATAAAACCACAGATTGGGTCCCTGGAGGAAGTTGCCATCAGCTGCCTGAGTGAGGGGGAGGAGTGCATGCTCTAGCTGCCTGCCCATCAGATGTTGGAGCAAACACCAGGGGGAAGGAGGATCAGCCCGGGTGTTGTCAGATGGACTGGCTACTCGTGCAGCTGGGGACACTGGGGCTGATCATCCTCCCCAGGGTCCACTCCAACGGTTGATGGGTGACAGCCAGGGTGTGCGCACACCCTCACATACCCCGCTCCAACAGCCGACCAGGTGGCTGGTGGCAGCTTTTTTTTGGGCCCCAATCCTTCCACTGCCACAGCAAAGTCCTGGGGTCCTGCCCATGTGTTGGGTTTCCTAGGTTACAGTGGAGTGACTGGGCTGTGTGGTGGCTGTCTGTACACTGAGACCCACGCGTGGGTCTATTTGTTTGAAAGGCTCCTCGCGCTGTCTCTCTGGGTGGCTTCTGTCTGGAAGCCCATGGAGCAGCTCTGGATTCCCTGCCCATGTGAAAACATCTGTTATTTCACACTTTGGTAGCGAGAAACAGACAGGCTGTTTGTGTATATCATCTGCTTGCTGCTTAGATGAGCTAATATAATGACAAGGTGCACATAAGTTCAAGAGCCCTGGCTGAGTATTAAACTCAGCATCTGATAATCACTGAGAGAGCATTGGGGTGTTACAGGACAAATTTGTGCATAAGATTAAGTACTGTTCCTTACTTTCAAAGTGCAAATTCCTTTTTATACTTTCATCTGAAGATGGCAAGGAGTTTCTTCTCAGCTCTGCACAATTCACAGCACAAAAAATAAAATTAATTCTTCTTTTTTTTCCCCACAGATTTCACCTGAATTACACTGAGATGAGTTTGGTCCTATCTGTAGCTTGATACACAGTGTTAATCAGTTCACGCTTGCCTTCGTTATTATAATCAAGGTGTGATATACAGAATTGGTGGAAAGATACCAAACCTTTACTGAAGAAACTGAGGAAATTTGCTCCCTCCCCAAAACCACACTCAACAGAGCACAAGACTGCTAAACATCAGTCTTGTATTTATAAGGGATATCCTCCTTTTGCAATCTACTCAGGCTAAAAGAAAATGTGTTAAAAATAGTTTGGATGTGACACGTCTTTGAATTCTTATAAATTATCGTGGATTTTCAAAGGGTGTTTTCAGACAAGTGCATTACCCACACTTAGTACCCACCCAGTATTCACTGGTTAAACACTGGTTATCAGTGGGGATTCCACTCAAGCAAGGTGGGTACTGGGTGGGGAGGAAATTGTCTGAAAACACCCAAAGAGAGGACACAATCCTGACAATGGGACTTATAAGCTTGTAAGTAGTTTTAGGATTCAGTGGAACTCATGCGCTTCATTGATTATGGTCACACTCCTATTTTTAAGAATGCTCTTCTCTCTGCTTTTTCTGTGTGAGGAACCAGAAACTGTACTGTGACAGAGTCACAGGGACACCCCAAGATTGACCCCTCCTCTCTGAGCCTTAAGAGAGGCAGTATGGAAGGGCTTAAGCCACTAAGGACTTAGCACCATCAAAAGACTGTGGCCCCTTTAAGAGCCAAGCTATCAGACTCAATCAAGAGCCAGCACCTGTATAAAAAGGAAACAGGAAGTTGCTAAAGAGGCTACAGCTGCAGTACAGGAAGCTACAGTGTCCAGAGGCAGAGGAAGCTGCAGAGACACAGAGCACATGCTGAGTTGCTGTCCTGAAAGCTCTAAAGAGCAGAGCTAGAAGCAGCCTGGAGTAAAGGCTCCTTATAAGAGACCAGGAAGGCAAACCTGCCAATACAGCCAGGAAAAGGGCTTGGAAAAAGCCTCCCTTCTGATGGACTGAAAACAAGCCAGGAGAGACTGAGATAACTCCCAGGTGGGACAGTTCTTATTAGCTGTCCCAGTGGGGACTGTAATTTATGTTGTAATTATATGAGTTTTAGGACCCACTGTTGAATGGGAGAAGCCCCACAAGGTGGTCAGGGCTGACTATAAGGGGTGAGGGGAGGCCAGACTTAAAAAGCCCCATGGGCGTGAAAGCTATATCCAAGGCCAGGAACCTTGAGTCATAAAATGCTTAAAGGTTTATGTGCGGTCTACACACAAGCTAATGCCACATAAAGCTGACTTACCACACCCTAATTAGGGGGCAAGGACACAAGCCCCCCACATGTACAGTTAGCCATCAAAGGAAACAAGCGGTAATTGCTATGCACAAAATGCTGTCAAATGCACAAATTAAACAAAACTGAACAATGGGGCCAGATGGAGGCGATGTTTAATATACTTTCAGTTACTAGAGTAACAGGGTAATGAAAAATTCTCAGAAACGATCTCCCTTTTGAAGTTGTGTCCCTTTGAGCTACTACACTGTTTTTTTTTTCAATATGAGCTTTGTTGTTGCTAATTTTAAAGCAGTACAGCAACACAGGTGTTAATGTTCAGCATTACAATTTAAAAACTTCAGAACATTCTTATTGTAAAACTGGATTTCTGTTTTCAAGGCAAAGGCATCAGACCTCTATCTGATTATATACATGCCACATTTCATTAGTAAGCATACTTTTTTGAGCAATTTACATTTGTTACCCAAAATTTCACTTAACTTTGTCAGTGGCTATTAAAACCTTAATGCTGTTACAACTGGAGAATTCACAAAGAATATGATTTTCATCTGCATCTTCCTAAAGGCTGGAGCCAAGCAAGTAGTCATGTTAGCTAAAGAAGAGGAAAAGGTTATACTCATCACAACATAGCAACAGGTAGTGGACAGTATCATTTCAGTTTTCACGTTGCTGCCACTGCCGCAGTTCTATGATAATGATGATTTATCCATCTAGCATGCCATGGGAGTTACTGGACTAACTAGAGAGGTGCGTTTATATGTCAAAGGTTAGCAGCTCTTTCATTATAACACTTCATAATAGCAAAGCAGACCCTGCCAAGATAATAAAACAGTGTGTGGCAAGTCTCACACACACAGTGTTCACAGAGTTTAGTATAATAATAACCCTTCACTTCTGTGGGTAACATGCATATATCACCTTTAGCATGAGATGCACAGTGCCTCCCAACTACAACTCAAGGATCAGTAGCTTAGTAATGTGTTCACAGAGTGTCTGTGGTACAGTCCAATGGAGGCAAAGGAAGGCACCACACAGCATGTTAAGGGATGGATTAATTCAGATTGTGGTGTGGGGCTGTGATAGTTTTAGAGGCTGCTTTTTGCATACCCAGTTCCATCTGCAGCAGCTTCAACTCTGGCTTCTCTCTGACTGGAGTTGGAGCTGGCAGCAGCCCACTCCCCAACCGCAGCAAAGACAGCTACAACTGTGGCTGGGAAAAGACAGTTTATGGGTCTGTAATCACTTTGGCAGCTCCTTAAAATCTGGTGCCACAGACTGCTGCCTGTAAAGTCTCTGCAATAATCTGGTCCTCAGCATATTTCAGATATAGTCAGAAATAATAAGACATTTGGTATATGCATTACTTTGCTGACACCTACATGAGTGAATACATTTTCAGCTGACTTTCATCTGGTCAAACACCTACAATATCAAGTGTTGTAGTAGGGTGAGTGTGTAACCAGAAGGCTGCTCCTCTCACAGCCATTAACCACACTGAATACTAGTTAGCATGCAGTAGGATTAACAGCAGGGAGACGAAGCAGCACATTGGCGGCATCTGTAATTTCTGACAGGGCTGCAAAAGTCATCTGAACTGATCGGCCTTTGCTGGCTGAGTAAGGTTCAGAAATCTACCTACCTCACAGCACGCTGTCTTGCCAGAACGCTCCTCCCCAGTTTGAAGCCATATCTCTGGCCCCTTTCCCACTCCTGCTTGGCAACAACTAGCATGATAAATTGAAAGAGGCTCCCAATTCAGAGCAACACACTCATAAGCAGAAGAGGGAGCTGTAGGAGGAGCAGCAGTTGGCTTGCTAACAACAGGAACATGCGGATGCTGGCTTGAATGAAGAAAGCGTTATTTTAATAATCAGTTTGGACAGTAAGACTTGATCCATCAGTTTCACATTGTGGCTCTCATGCACCATCAAAATGCATTTAAGCAGTGTTTGGCTGCATAAGGCTGTAGAGGAAAAGTTCAAATAAAAATTTTTTTGATTGAGAGCTGAAGGAAGAAAACCTCTCATGAAACTATTCCTACTCCCAGTAGGTTCTGTAAAACGTTTTCCTTTTAAAAAAAATTAAATGAATGTGGGGGCCAGCCTAAAATCTAGCTGAGAGCATATGAGTAGACACAGCAGGCTAAAACCTGCTCATTTCATATGTGCAAATAAACATTAGGCAGGTAAGCAGTATTGCTTTTAGGCTGCCAATAAATCTTAAACTTAGCATTTTTAGGAACAACTTTATTTTGCTCCCATATCCTTAAATCCCTTCTTATTAATGGGAGAAGTTAGACCACAGTGAAGTCCCTATATCAGATTTTCTGACTGGAGCAAAATATTACTGGTGCAGGATTCACATAACTTCATGGGTGTTACCAGAAGTGACGGTGGAGTACTACCGTCACAACCCAACCCGGGTCAGGAACCCACCTGGATCCAGCTGGCCAACAAATGTGTTGGTGACCAGGCTGCCGGGGAGGGCAGAGAGCCGCACAAATATGTGGCCAGCCAGCCCCAGGCTGTGCCCAGCGACCAGTCCCCTGCCATGAAAGGCATCCTTGGCGGCCCCAATCTGGGCTGGGTCACGGTAGACCATTACAAATGTTCTACCCTGCTGTGGCCCACTTTGGCTCCATTGGGCGGACGGTAGCCCAGGCTGCGATCCCAGAAGTCTCCAGGATCACAGTCTGGGCTTTCCACTGACACGCTTGGGAGCAATCCCAGGCAAACATCTGGCGGGGCAGAAACAAATGTGCTGGCGGTGGCTTGTGGGCCTCAGTGGGCCACTGTCACGTTTAACACCCACAGGATTCTGGAGACACCTTCTTTTTTCCACTCTTGCTTACTCATATACTACTGACATGTTTTTCAAAATCATGGGAATAACAGGAAAAATCCCAAGATTTCATGACTGAAAAATACTTTACAGTCCCAATTTCCAGAATCCTGGCAATGTATTCACATTGGATGTAAACAGACAGACAACAGCTCTAGGAGCAGCACACCGACCCATCTAAAGGCGGCCTGGCAGATGTGGAAACAGGGGCAGCTCACTTGTGGCACTCTGAAACATCTTGGAGCGCTGCCAGCAGAACAGGCTGACCAAACCTGGGACAACAGCCTGGAGTGGAGCTGCTGTCTCTCCACTCAGTGGACCCACGCTGCAGCGCCACTCTCAGCTGGCTGTTTTACGAGGGCCCTTTTCAGTTCCTGGATCTGGTTACTGCATCCAGTTCCTACCCCAAGCACTGAAAGTCTGACCTCAGAGTAAGGGAGTAGAGATGCGGACATGCACACCTTGACAGTGGGTAGATCCATGGCACAGCTCCATGATCTGGACACTCCTCTTTTGGAGTGCACCCCCTCCCTCACTCCTGTGTGTCCCTTAGAGCTTGTACTAATTCTTAAAGTGGCCCCTGGGAGGGAAAAGGTTCCCCACCCCTGATTTAAACAGTGAAGGTTTGGGACCTTAATCACCTGCTAGCAAAGTAAGTGCTCAAAATACAGAGTCCTGATTGCTCCAAAGCCACCCAGAAGGCTAATGATTTACAATGTAGTGTAGGTCAGAATGCTTTTCTATTTAAAGATCAACCACCAACCCTTCTTTTTTCAACGTAGTTGTTTTTCATATATTTATCACTTCACATTGAGTACATTATCATCAAAACTATTCAGTGTTGTGTAAATGTTTGCACGGACAACATCTGTTCTGCTACTGAACTGAGAGTTTTAAATATACAAGGGACAATATTTTCTAACCTTTACTGCCTGAATTAGGTTCCCTAATCCATATTTAGATAACTAAATAAAGGCGGTCTGTTTTTCAGACATGCTGGAAATGCAACTGATTTTAATGGGACCTGCAGTTGTTTAGCACCTTTGGAAATCAGGCCACCTTTATTTAGGTATTTAAATGTAGTGCCTAACTTTACCC
The DNA here is from genome assembly GCA_003113815.1 of Sphenodon punctatus. Classification (NCBI taxonomy): domain Eukaryota; kingdom Metazoa; phylum Chordata; class Lepidosauria; order Sphenodontia; family Sphenodontidae; genus Sphenodon; species Sphenodon punctatus. The sequence continues at coordinate 2,528,106 of QEPC01003117.1, forward strand.
ACGCAAGTGTGAAAATTTTTGCTAAAGTCTTTTAGTAGATGAATAAATGTAACCAATTTAAAATTCATATGCTAATCAAAGTAAATACAATAATGCTTACCTTTAGTACGAACTGACAGACATACAAAAATAAATATTCTTTTCTGAGTTAATATTCCACCAAGCCATATAGTTTGCAATTCAACACCAACGTAAATTTGATGCCTCACAGTTCCACAGTCATACTACATACAATATTAAAAATGTATAACAGTACTGTAAGGAGCTGTACAGGGCCCACGTTTTTTGCATAATGTGTTCTAAAACGGTAGAGTAAATTCTCTGCATCTCAATTTTTGCATATGCAAAGATACTTCAGAAGAATGCTGCACAAAACCTTAGAAGCGAAACATTCTGCTCACAGACTCTTAGGCCAGGTTAAGAATTTCCTTTTGAAAATCTAGTCCACAAATGAAAAAGGCTTCTTTGAACTAAAAATGTACGTGTTAGATCTCTCCATCTGTGGGTGAACAAGCAGCAAAAGTAGGGCATTTCAGCCATTTACAGATTTCCCCTATTTTATAACAGATTCAGATATTTGGTTTTCATTTGTATGCAGGGTTACTATATTGTGTATTTATAATGCTTGCTAAAGAGAAAATGTGAGGAAGGTTTTGTCACATGAAAGTTTAATTTTTATTTAAGTATGTGAAATTTTTCTTTTTTTAACAGCTCAGTTATGGGTGAAAACAGACATGACGCTAACCACCCTTTAACCACCCTTGGTGGTTATTTATGCATGTTGCAGGGCTGCATTGGTGCCCTATGCAGCCCTGAAACATGCATAAATAACCACCAAGGGTGGTTAAAGGGTGGTTAGCGTCATGTCTGTTTTCACCCGATGTCTTCAGTTACAAAAATAAATAAGAAGTAACTCTTGAAATAGTGCGTTTACGAGTGGATGAAAACATTGTGAGCAGGAAGAGAAATGGCTCAATAATATCTATTTTAAGAGTGGTCACTTAATGCTGAAAGTTTCACTGTTTTGTGAAATTTTAGGTTATCCGTATATGAGCTCAATGTTTCTGGTAATCCAGGCAATAAAACCCATGAAAGACAGCTTTGTGCCTTGGTTCATGTAAAAGCATGCAAGATATCTTACTATTTGATTGGTCAGAAGAGATGTTGCTCTTGATAACATGGCAAGATTGACTGGGTACAAAGGGTGGGCGGGATGAAAAGGTAACTGCTTAGTGCTTTCTATATGGCAGCTGCAAACTGTTTTTTGTTTTGTTTTTAAAGTAATGTTGCCAAAACAAAGTAAGCAAATATTCCAGATACTGAAATTGATAAACACATACATTTTTTAACATGAAAAAACTCTTTCTGATCTGATCCAGATTGACTGCAAACGGATAGACTGCTATATACACGGATTAACAGGTTATATGACCAGTTAACCCTACTACTCCAGGGGCCTGGTATGGTCCTGTTGAAAAGTGTGCGTAATAGAGAAATTCTTCTCAGATATCGGTTTGTATGTGTCCAGAGATGTTTTCTATCTTTGTCACATACTCTGAATGATGTCATTTATTTTCAAAACAGCCACCAAACATGGCATGTCTTTCACTGTAGTAAAAGCACACAATGTATTGTGTAACGAAACAAAGTGCATATAGAGATTTTTTTATTTATGTTAAGATTTCTTATTTTAATGAATAGTGAGGACATTCCCTGCCTCAGCCGAAATTCTATGGTTTTGAAGGGGTGAGAGGAAGAGTAGTTAGGGCAAGACTGGAGCTGCAGGATTACAAAGTGGGAAGAGATACAGAGGTGAGGCGTTGCAGGGAGAGGGTGGGGAGGGAGAAGAGATGGGGAAGACTGGGAGGGAGAGAAAGAGAGGTGGGGCAGACTAAGGGGCACCAGGAAAGTGCGACTGGGGGGGATTTCACCCAAGTTTGTTTCATCAGCTATGATAAGAGCCACGTGAATCAGCAAAGGTAGCAGCGCAGATTGTGCTTGGTTTCTAGCTTGTTTTCTTCAGAGATTATAGCTTCCAGAGCAGGGGTTTCCAGAGTTCCTTCAAGTGCCTTCTTGGAGTTCCTTCAACTCACTGACAACTACCAAAGTATTGCCTCAGACCAAACATGGCCTACACGCCAGTTCTACCTCACCCTGCCACAGATGTGTCCTCTGTTTATACAACAATGCTGAATTTTCAAGATGCAATGTCACAAGTTCAGCAAGATTCAGGTTCATTATGGCGTGATGAAGGAGTTTACAGGCTTACCAAGGAAATACATCTTCAGGTCTCCAATTGAGTTTGTAAACATGTTCCTGGGCCTTGGCTGATTCCACACATGCAAAGTTGTAATCAGCTGCACTGGACTGTACCTTCAAGATAATGGGGTAAAGGAAGTACTAAGAGAAACTGAAACATTTGGGCTGAAGTTAGTTGATGGCATTCTGAATGGAAGTCATTATGTCCAAGCAGTTCATGGGATGAATAATCTGTTTGCAGAAGCCGTTCAACATTTAACGTGTATTCATCATTGTCTTGTAGACCACACAACTTGAGGAGGTTAATGAAAGACTATTTCTTCACATACACCATGTAGTTGTGAGTTTAAATGTCCAGCATGTTGTGTTAGCATCCTCAGATATCGACGCATTTGTGTGTGCGGTGTACTACTACTGCAACACCTTCAAAAAGGAAGGTTTGGTTGAGTATGGGTTCTTTGGAAAAAGGGAAATACAGTATGCATGCAGTGCTGGTGTGCAAGTTCATTGGAGTTCTAGATGACAAGGTTATCAAAATTGTGCCAGCTGTGTTGCATGCCCTAACTGGATACAACACAGCAAACAAAGTTGGTACAAAGCATTCAGCTGTAAAGTATGCTAAAAACTTGCCACAACTTCTAATGAAGTTTGGAAAAACTGAGTTATGTGAAAGCATGCTAGATGGTGCAGAAGTGTTTCTTGCACAGATACTGTCATCCAATTTCACTTTGGTTAACGCATTCTGGGTCCACCAGTATCATCAAATGACGAGACTAGACCTCCTAAAACTCGCACCAACATCTTCCAGCATAAGACTACACATAAAGTGAGCATTTCTGCAAAGTTACTGGTGGTTCCATGTACTCCAAGATGTGCCCATTTTGGATCCAATCATGTATGGATACACAGTGGAAGAAGGTGAATTTCTGAGTCATCATGCAGAGCATTCAAAAGGATTTTCCTCATCCTTTCACATGCAAGAAATGTGCAAGAGCTAGCATCGTCCCATGCTGCGAGAGAGGTATCTCATGCTCAAGATTCCGTGCATGTGCATGCAGTGTGGACTGCCGCAATCCCAATAACAAATAGGTACATGCCATTCTGAAGTGACTTCTATACTTTAAAGTGCAATTACTATAGGTGAGAACTGTTCATAAATAAATGCAGTACCATCTACTGCATTATCAAGATTCTGAGCTTTAACTTGACACCGAATATGATTAAAATATGTTTCATAAAAATACACCGTGTGCTGTTTTTACAGTTAAAAACATGTCACATGTTTGGCAGTCATTCTGAAAATAAATGACATCATTCAGAGCATGTGATCAAAGTAGAAAACATCCTAGGACACATACTGACATCTGAAAAGAATGTCTCTATATGCACTTTCCAACAGGACCATACCAGGCCTCCACACTATACTGCAAATTGGTACAAAAGCAAACTTTATTTGTCTCATTACTGCCACAAGGTTTTCAATGGCATTTAATCTCTTTTCAGGCTGGACTCATTTGCTATTTCTTGTAATGTGTCCAATTATGCCCTCTGGGTGTCTACATGGAAACGACAAATAGTTGTATTCATCTCCTGCTTCTCACACGGAAGGTGGGTCATCCACCTCTGTAGTGTCATTGAACCTGTTGGATATGAGACTGGGTGAAACCAAACGTGACGAGAGCATGCTATGGCCTGCCTAGGCTGGGGGCTCAATGTCATGTCAGTTTCCGGGCTGCCAGATGTGGGCCCACAGCTGTCCTGGTCTGGGTAGGTCCCTGGCCTGGATGTGATCCCCCAGATGAGCCTGGGCCAAGGGCCACCCTGATGGGCCATATCAGGTCAGCACATTTGTTCATACTGCCATCCCTGGCATTGGGACTGCCATGGCTGTCCATTATTGGCTGCCACGGTTTCCCATCATGGCGAAAGGCACGCCAGTGGTGCGCGTTTTTTCCATTCCCCCGCTAGGAGGGGGGCAGGGGAGTGCTTGTCGGCTAGCCTCATTGGGCACATGTAATTTCCATGCCCTGACCCCACCAGGGCTCCCCCCCACAATGCGTGTAGTTGGTGCACTGGCTGCATGTTTGGTTTCACCCTGTGTCTATCTGGGTGTCTTCATATGGAAAGTAGGAGGGGTTTGATGGGGGAAGTGTGAGACTTGCTGCTCAGGACATGGGAAGAGGTGGCTTTAGTGCTTCTGCAGCTAAGATGAGTGCCATGGTTGCTCAGAAGGAAGTTTAAACTGGTGGACTGCTATCTGGGCCTGCAGCCCTGTACTCATAAACCTGCTCCAATGCAACAGAAAAAATGACAGGTGAATGGATTTCACATACACCTCTTCAGAGTGGTTGAGACTAGCTTTCAAGTAGATTTTCCTAAAGTTTTCTTTTTCATACCTTGCACCTCCACTCCATATCCCTAAACTGGGAAACACCAATATAAAAATAGAGTACTTGTATATACATATCATGCATATACACTGTGAGTAAAATAGAGGCACACTATGGATGCAGCCAGACGAGGCAGGGAAGGAGGCTACCATGCCTTGGGTAGCCTTACCCCTCCCGTAGCAGCCGGGCCATGCAATGCACTGCATCATATTGCTGGCCGCAAACAGATGTCCCCCCTCCCCCCCGCCCTGAGGTAGGGTGAACAGCTGCCTGCTACGTGATGTGTCCTTGGAAAAATTCAGAGGGCATGTTGCAGAGCAACCTTATCCCACATGCGGTAAGGTTGCCCAGGGCAAGACAACCTGTGTGGCTGGGCTCCTTTGGCCCCACTATGCAGAGAGGTCCGCGACAGGGCTGTGAGTGGCAGGTGCTAGTGCCTGTTGCATGTGGTCACAGCACAGCTGGGGGGGGGGGGAATTTAGGTTGAGCTGGGGAAGAAAGATGGGGCAGGGGCAGGCACTCACTTGTGTAGCCAGCAACGTGGCCCATCCTGGCTTCTCCACAGCCATCTACCCCGAATCGCCATACTGGCCCCGTAGTGTGGTGGCGGGAGTGATTGCCTGCCACAGGGCTGTACAGGGATTGGGCCCTCACCGCTCATGTGTCCTCACCCATAGACTTACTCCATATCAGTATGTCTCTTTAAACTTAATATCGTTACTCCCTCAAAGAATCTTTTACCACTTCCTCCTTTCTTCACCACAATGGCTTTCCTTTAGCCAAACAGGGCTAGGCAACAAGGCTCGAAGTATCACCCAAAGTGGGGGGGGACACATAATGTACGATAGTCCCTCCTCTTTGAAAGAATGAGTATGCCTACTGTGAAATGAGAAGCTTTTTCTCCTTGCATCAATAATAAAATAATCATTCTAAAAATAGTTTAGGTCTAATAAATAATACATAATAAAAATAATTAGGGGGTTGTGGGAGGGCTGGGTTGGTTTTTTACGGATTTCTTTGTATTTGTTTTTAATATTTTTAGGATTTGTGAGCTGCTCTAAGCCTCTGGGAAAGGGCGGCATATGAATTTAAATAAATAAATTAATTAGTTCCTGACTTTTCTTTATGCAGTTCTTCTGTGGAATTGAGAACATACATCTGCACAGGGACCCGCTGTTATGTTATACTATATGCCAAAGTCTGACACTGTATACAAAGTGCTGCATGTTTCATCACACACATGCGGACAATGGGTGATTCTACACGTTACAGATAACCACAGGGGAAATCAACCCTGTGGTACTCACTGCAATGTCATCCTATGGGAGAGCAGCACGAACAAGTGTTGTTCATGCTGTTCCATGTTTATGCTGCCAACCTATACGACAGTTTTAGACGCACTGACTTTTCCCCAGACTTCAAAGTTTAGGTTCAGCAAACCTTCGCAGGGAGGATTTAGATGCTCACCCCACGCCCGGACGTCACCCGGGTGCCATCATAAACAGTGTCGCCCGGTGACTCCCGCATGTTTTGAAACCCGGACTTGTAAGTTTACTGCTACGGGGACTTACAAGTCCGAGTCTCAAAACATACAGGAGTCACCTGGTGCCACAGGTGACTTCGGGGGGGGGGGGGGAGGGGCGTCACGTCTAAATCCCCCCCGTCCTGCATGAGTTTGGCCCTTTTCACACAGACACTCTAACACTGATAAAATGGGTGTTACATTTTATTATACATGTTGCAGGTGTGCTCTATGGGTGCCCTACAACATGTATAATAAAATGTAACACCCATTTTATCCGTGTTAAGAATGTCTGTGTGAAAAGGGCCTGTGTAGAAACAAAGCCGTTGCGCACCTAAAAGCGTCCATAGTCTCCAACCAATAGGGGGAGCCGAGCAGGTGACAGCATAGATGGGAGAAGCCCCAAATCGACCCTGATAAAACTGGAATGGCAGAGCTCTCTGTTGCAAGGCAAATCTCCCTGCTGGTGAAACTAAAAAGGTGAATCTCCCCTCCCACCGCCATACACATAAAGAAATTGAAATTTACAAGTCTGAAGCCTTGCTGCTGTTCAGACATTGATTCTGTGGTGTGTTTCTGGCTGCTCCACAGGTCTGCTGAGAAATTACTCAGGTTAGTTCCAGATAACAAACCTCTGCAAACCCACGTTCCCTTTGTGGGTGGGTTTTTGTGACCAAACATAATGCTTGCTCCCATGTTCGACAGCTGGAACAGATGACTCGGGGGGGGGGGGGGGATGGGGGGGGGACCGNCCAATTCTACCTCACCCTGCCACAGATGTGTCCTCTGTTTATACAACAATGCTGAATTTTCAAGATGCAATGTCACAAGTTCAGCAAGATTCAGGTTCATTATGGCGTGATGAAGGAGTTTACAGGCTTACCAAGGAAATACATCTTCAGGTCTCCAATTGAGTTTGTAAACATGTTCCTGGGCCTTGGCTGATTCCACACATGCAAAGTTGTAATCAGCTGCACTGGACTGTACCTTCAAGATAATGGGGTAAAGGAAGTACTAAGAGAAACTGAAACATTTGGGCTGAAGTTAGTTGATGGCATTCTGAATGGAAGTCATTATGTCCAAGCAGTTCATGGGATGAATAATCTGTTTGCAGAAGCCGTTCAACATTTAACGTGTATTCATCATTGTCTTGTAGACCACACAACTTGAGGAGGTTAATGAAAGACTATTTCTTCACATACACCATGTAGTTGTGAGTTTAAATGTCCAGCATGTTGTGTTAGCATCCTCAGATATCGACGCATTTGTGTGTGCGGTGTACTACTACTGCAACACCTTCAAAAAGGAAGGTTTGGTTGAGTATGGGTTCTTTGGAAAAAGGGAAATACAGTATGCATGCAGTGCTGGTGTGCAAGTTCATTGGAGTTCTAGATGACAAGGTTATCAAAATTGTGCCAGCTGTGTTGCATGCCCTAACTGGATACAACACAGCAAACAAAGTTGGTACAAAGCATTCAGCTGTAAAGTATGCTAAAAACTTGCCACAACTTCTAATGAAGTTTGGAAAAACTGAGTTATGTGAAAGCATGCTAGATGGTGCAGAAGTGTTTCTTGCACAGATACTGTCATCCAATTTCACTTTGGTTAACGCATTCTGGGTCCACCAGTATCATCAAATGACGAGACTAGACCTCCTAAAACTCGCACCAACATCTTCCAGCATAAGACTACACATAAAGTGAGCATTTCTGCAAAGTTACTGGTGGTTCCATGTACTCCAAGATGTGCCCATTTTGGATCCAATCATGTATGGATACACAGTGGAAGAAGGTGAATTTCTGAGTCATCATGCAGAGCATTCAAAAGGATTTTCCTCATCCTTTCACATGCAAGAAATGTGCAAGAGCTAGCATCGTCCCATGCTGCGAGAGAGGTATCTCATGCTCAAGATTCCGTGCATGTGCATGCAGTGTGGACTGCCGCAATCCCAATAACAAATAGGTACATGCCATTCTGAAGTGACTTCTATACTTTAAAGTGCAATTACTATAGGTGAGAACTGTTCATAAATAAATGCAGTACCATCTACTGCATTATCAAGATTCTGAGCTTTAACTTGACACCGAATATGATTAAAATATGTTTCATAAAAATACACCGTGTGCTGTTTTTACAGTTAAAAACATGTCACATGTTTGGCAGTCATTCTGAAAATAAATGACATCATTCAGAGCATGTGATCAAAGTAGAAAACATCCTAGGACACATACTGACATCTGAAAAGAATGTCTCTATATGCACTTTCCAACAGGACCATACCAGGCCTCCACACTATACTGCAAATTGGTACAAAAGCAAACTTTATTTGTCTCATTACTGCCACAAGGTTTTCAATGGCATTTAATCTCTTTTCAGGCTGGACTCATTTGCTATTTCTTGTAATGTGTCCAATTATGCCCTCTGGGTGTCTACATGGAAACGACAAATAGTTGTATTCATCTCCTGCTTCTCACACGGAAGGTGGGTCATCCACCTCTGTAGTGTCATTGAACCTGTTGGATATGAGACTGGGTGAAACCAAACGTGACGAGAGCATGCTATGGCCTGCCTAGGCTGGGGGCTCAATGTCATGTCAGTTTCCGGGCTGCCAGATGTGGGCCCACAGCTGTCCTGGTCTGGGTAGGTCCCTGGCCTGGATGTGATCCCCCAGATGAGCCTGGGCCAAGGGCCACCCTGATGGGCCATATCAGGTCAGCACATTTGTTCATACTGCCATCCCTGGCATTGGGACTGCCATGGCTGTCCATTATTGGCTGCCACGGTTTCCCATCATGGCGAAAGGCACGCCAGTGGTGCGCGTTTTTTCCATTCCCCCGCTAGGAGGGGGGCAGGGGAGTGCTTGTCGGCTAGCCTCATTGGGCACATGTAATTTCCATGCCCTGACCCCACCAGGGCTCCCCCCCACAATGCGTGTAGTTGGTGCACTGGCTGCATGTTTGGTTTCACCCTGTGTCTATCTGGGTGTCTTCATATGGAAAGTAGGAGGGGTTTGATGGGGGAAGTGTGAGACTTGCTGCTCAGGACATGGGAAGAGGTGGCTTTAGTGCTTCTGCAGCTAAGATGAGTGCCATGGTTGCTCAGAAGGAAGTTTAAACTGGTGGACTGCTATCTGGGCCTGCAGCCCTGTACTCATAAACCTGCTCCAATGCAACAGAAAAAATGACAGGTGAATGGATTTCACATACACCTCTTCAGAGTGGTTGAGACTAGCTTTCAAGTAGATTTTCCTAAAGTTTTCTTTTTCATACCTTGCACCTCCACTCCATATCCCTAAACTGGGAAACACCAATATAAAAATAGAGTACTTGTATATACATATCATGCATATACACTGTGAGTAAAATAGAGGCACACTATGGATGCAGCCAGACGAGGCAGGGAAGGAGGCTACCATGCCTTGGGTAGCCTTACCCCTCCCGTAGCAGCCGGGCCATGCAATGCACTGCATCATATTGCTGGCCGCAAACAGATGTCCCCCCTCCCCCCCGCCCTGAGGTAGGGTGAACAGCTGCCTGCTACGTGATGTGTCCTTGGAAAAATTCAGAGGGCATGTTGCAGAGCAACCTTATCCCACATGCGGTAAGGTTGCCCAGGGCAAGACAACCTGTGTGGCTGGGCTCCTTTGGCCCCACTATGCAGAGAGGTCCGCGACAGGGCTGTGAGTGGCAGGTGCTAGTGCCTGTTGCATGTGGTCACAGCACAGCTGGGGGGGGGGGGAATTTAGGTTGAGCTGGGGAAGAAAGATGGGGCAGGGGCAGGCACTCACTTGTGTAGCCAGCAACGTGGCCCATCCTGGCTTCTCCACAGCCATCTACCCCGAATCGCCATACTGGCCCCGTAGTGTGGTGGCGGGAGTGATTGCCTGCCACAGGGCTGTACAGGGATTGGGCCCTCACCGCTCATGTGTCCTCACCCATAGACTTACTCCATATCAGTATGTCTCTTTAAACTTAATATCGTTACTCCCTCAAAGAATCTTTTACCACTTCCTCCTTTCTTCACCACAATGGCTTTCCTTTAGCCAAACAGGGCTAGGCAACAAGGCTCGAAGTATCACCCAAAGTGGGGGGGGACACATAATGTACGATAGTCCCTCCTCTTTGAAAGAATGAGTATGCCTACTGTGAAATGAGAAGCTTTTTCTCCTTGCATCAATAATAAAATAATCATTCTAAAAATAGTTTAGGTCTAATAAATAATACATAATAAAAATAATTAGGGGGTTGTGGGAGGGCTGGGTTGGTTTTTTACGGATTTCTTTGTATTTGTTTTTAATATTTTTAGGATTTGTGAGCTGCTCTAAGCCTCTGGGAAAGGGCGGCATATGAATTTAAATAAATAAATTAATTAGTTCCTGACTTTTCTTTATGCAGTTCTTCTGTGGAATTGAGAACATACATCTGCACAGGGACCCGCTGTTATGTTATACTATATGCCAAAGTCTGACACTGTATACAAAGTGCTGCATGTTTCATCACACACATGCGGACAATGGGTGATTCTACACGTTACAGATAACCACAGGGGAAATCAACCCTGTGGTACTCACTGCAATGTCATCCTATGGGAGAGCAGCACGAACAAGTGTTGTTCATGCTGTTCCATGTTTATGCTGCCAACCTATACGACAGTTTTAGACGCACTGACTTTTCCCCAGACTTCAAAGTTTAGGTTCAGCAAACCTTCGCAGGGAGGATTTAGATGCTCACCCCACGCCCGGACGTCACCCGGGTGCCATCATAAACAGTGTCGCCCGGTGACTCCCGCATGTTTTGAAACCCGGACTTGTAAGTTTACTGCTACGGGGACTTACAAGTCCGAGTCTCAAAACATACAGGAGTCACCTGGTGCCACAGGTGACTTCGGGGGGGGGGGGGGAGGGGCGTCACGTCTAAATCCCCCCCGTCCTGCATGAGTTTGGCCCTTTTCACACAGACACTCTAACACTGATAAAATGGGTGTTACATTTTATTATACATGTTGCAGGTGTGCTCTATGGGTGCCCTACAACATGTATAATAAAATGTAACACCCATTTTATCCGTGTTAAGAATGTCTGTGTGAAAAGGGCCTGTGTAGAAACAAAGCCGTTGCGCACCTAAAAGCGTCCATAGTCTCCAACCAATAGGGGGAGCCGAGCAGGTGACAGCATAGATGGGAGAAGCCCCAAATCGACCCTGATAAAACTGGAATGGCAGAGCTCTCTGTTGCAAGGCAAATCTCCCTGCTGGTGAAACTAAAAAGGTGAATCTCCCCTCCCACCGCCATACACATAAAGAAATTGAAATTTACAAGTCTGAAGCCTTGCTGCTGTTCAGACATTGATTCTGTGGTGTGTTTCTGGCTGCTCCACAGGTCTGCTGAGAAATTACTCAGGTTAGTTCCAGATAACAAACCTCTGCAAACCCACGTTCCCTTTGTGGGTGGGTTTTTGTGACCAAACATAATGCTTGCTCCCATGTTCGACAGCTGGAACAGATGACTCGGGGGGGGGGGGGGGATGGGGGGGGGACCACCCCCCCAGGTTTTCAGAAGCCCTATAGAACCCCTGCCCAGCTCCCACTCCGGACCCCCCCCCCCCCCAAATCCCTATCGACAGTTACAAGTCACCTATGCTTTATCAATTGAATCACTCTCCTAAAGTTAAGGGTTACTTGAGAAATCTCTGGTTTTTATACTCAACTAGATGTAACAGCAGAGAAAGAAACCAGGTTCTTGAGCAAATGCATTTGATGGTGACATAAAATGTTTCCATGGAGTTTTACAGCAAAACAGAATTGCTGCGCTTTATCAGATATACACACATTTCATACTTACAATATATCTACAGTGATTTTATGACCAAATCCTGGGAAAAATGTGGAGAATGCTTGGCTACAAACATGCTTTTCCAGTAAAAACACAACATGGCTTATTAACTGGAGTACTCAAAGGCTTTCAACATAAAAGTGCATTTTTTGTGAAGCTCAAGACTGAAAACATGTGTTTGGATAGAAGTTATTTTTGGCTTCAGGCACCAAGCTGACTGTACACGATAAAGTGTCTTCAAGCACTTTAGTGCATGTCAGTCACAGGATAAATGAAGTGCTATTCTGTTAAACATACATGAGTGTTAAATCTGCAGCCAGGGTTAAAATCTTCTGACTTTTTTGGAATGCATTAAACAAAAGCAATGAAAACACAAAGCTCCATTGGCCACCTTAGTAGGATTTTTGTGGTTGCTGAACAGTGACCTTGTAATGGCAACACATTTCAGAGTCCTTGCAAGAAATGTTAATTGTGGTAGTGACAGCAGGGTAGGGACAGCCCACAGCCTACTGAGAGTGAGAAGTACTATTAGCATCCCCGTGAGAACAGATTATGCTGTTTCCATTCTATCTTTGTATTCTGGTGGGTGTAGAGTAATGTGACTTTAAATGATGTCAGATTACCAAGACTACATTTTTTTCCCTCTTGGAAAGGAACTCCTTCCCCTATTTTTATAATGTAAATATCATGTTTAGGAATTTGAACTTAATCAGAATCCAAAATGATCAAACACTATTCACGGCTTCTGTAGCTGATGAAATAGAAGATGAGTGTTTCAGGAATAGCCTCCAATACTAGAGTGTGCTCATTCAGTTGCATGTTGCAGGGAGAAGTGATGAGAGAGGTCTTCACTTCTGGATTAATAATCTACAAATCAGATTTTGTTCCTCAGCGTGGGCAGGAAGCCAGACAATTTCAGGCACATTGTAATCTGGTCATAATGTCACTCATTCCCGCTCCCAATAAAATACTAACTCTAAAAGCTTTTGCCTGCAATCTGCATCTAACAAACTGGCATACGTCACTAAAAAGGGGGGGGGGGGGGAAATCAGCCCAGTGTGTCCTGCCTGAATGGTATGTTTTCAGCACGGTATATAGCTACAGCTGGAATTACCCCCAAGACTGCTTGACACTAAGAACATAGTGTCTGATTGTGCTTCCTGTCAACTTGACAGGAAGCACAACCAGACACTATGTTCTTCTTTTGGACAAGATTTTCACCTATATACTTCATGTATCTGTGGAGACAGGCAAGAATGCACAGCAGGAGGGGCAGTCCAACCCCATTAGCTAAAGGCTACACAGAATCAGGTGGTGGCTATGACGCTCCCTTGGAGGTCCGTGGCAGGCAGCTGTCTCAAATCTACCATGCTGAAATCTATCATTCACACAGCACTCCCCCAGCAGGGAAAACAAGACAAAATGCAGCGCATGCTGATTTCTCTGGTGAGAGGGAAAGGTTTAGCTGGCCGCACAAACCTGCTTCACTCAACACCCTTTCCCCATGAGGAAAAGCAGCATGGGCTGTGCTCTACATCAGCTCTCCCTGCTTGGGGAGTTCTGTGCGAATGAGTCCCGAAATAACACTCTCCTTTGGACTAAACTAACCCCATAATCTCAATTCTAAGGGAGTTTTGATAACCACTCTGCTACATGGCTGGATCATGTGTGCTATTCCACACTGTAGCCAGTGTGGCAGGCTAGTTAATTAGCCACTCAGTTAGGTTGTTATCAGGTGATCGCGTAGTTTCCTCTAATTAAAGAAATTCACTTGGGCATTGGCTTTCTGTTTATTTCCTTGTGCTACGGAACAAGAATGTAAATTAGCAGATCCTTATTTTCTCCCAAATCTTAACTTGCTTGTTTTAAAAATAAATAAATGGAGATCAAAAACTGTCTCCCAACTAACAGTATCCAAAGCCTATGAAAAGCTCTGGCTAGAAAAGGCTTCTTCTGCTGCGTACATCTGGCACCACTCTGAAGTTTAAACAAGCACCGAACTTCCTGCAATGTGTGCAGAATCAGGCCGAGAGAGAGAGAAAACGAACACAGAATACTATTTATTTCCACTGCTGAAAAACTCATGTCAGGCAGAGCTGGAATGAATTATGAAGATCCTTCCTCACATGTGAAAATCATTTGCATTATATCACGCTCATCCATTCCTATTTATACCATGTCAAACTTTTTGTAGTACTAATAGGGGAGAGGAAGCTGCTGGATGTCAGAGCTGCTGCTAAGCCTGGAGTTATTACTTCACTCCTGGCTAGTGACTGATAATTTCCAAAGTTAAAGAAGTTTTAAAAGTAAGATAGGAACAACTATGGCCATGTGAATACAGCACACCTCTCTCTGGTAGAAGGCTGCATACTCTATAAATGCTGTTACCACTGAATAATTTCAAATTTTACAATATTTCTGTAGTGAATGCATTAGAAGGAAAAACAAAAAAGTAGTTTAGTCTTTTCTTTCTTCTTACTATTTATAGCAATACTTTAATTCATCTTGAAAGTCTTTAAAAAAAAATAAAAATGTTTTACAATTTTAAATTCATTCTCTCTCTCTCACTCACACACACACACACACACACACACACTCTTTAGGAAATAGAAAATATACTCATTCAGAACACCAAGCAAACTTCCAGCTCTGCTCAGAGCTCCCACTCACATAAATGGAAACTCTGTGTGTGGACTGTGAGCATGATTCAGCCCTCAGTTGTACACAGAAAAACCCACCAACAGTAGAGAGACAAGGGCATGTACTCAAGGACCAGGGATGGATCCATGGGACAGAACTATGACAAAGGCGGGCAAACGGTGGCTGGGGAGGCTGTTGGGCACCTGTGCCGCGGCTCTTGCCAGAAGTGGCTGCCTAGGGGCATGTACATGCAGCTCCCTCAGGAGCAAGAGAAGCAGAGCCGCCATTTCAGCCACTGGAGCTTCATGGGGGCAGGAGGAGCATGCCCTGTGCTGTCATTGCTGCTGCCCAAACCCACCAGTGCTAATATCTATCTACACACACACACACACACACACACGGGTAAGAGGTTGACTGCACCCTCTTGCTCTTCAGCTCACCTGTGCAAGCCAAACCTGAATTTAGCTGTTAAAAAGGAGACCAGTATCTCCGATTAACAAATGGAAAATACAGTGGGTCCAACTCCCTTTTCAGCTAAAGCCATAACCTTAAATTCTCACTGAGTTCCCATGGGAATATGCACGAGTGTGTGAGAGACAGAACACGACAGAGAAGTCTGCGCTGAACAATTGCAAAAATAACAGAAAATTACCAAATCAGCCAAAACAATAACACGGCAGTTACATTTTTGTTGAAAACCAATTACTCCCCCCGCCCCCCCAGCCTGAGAAACTATTTTCATTTTTCAAAAAAAGACTGACAAACTTATTTACTTGTAAAAGCAATGCTTTCTTTCAACCCTGCATGAAGTCAGAATAGTACCTTCTGTAACTTCTACTCAGGAAATTAGCAGAACAGTTGCTTTCCTGAAAGGCCTGCCTACACTAGGAAAAACATGTGTTCTTACAAGTGTTATATCAACCCATGTTAATTGTACCATGCTAGAATACCAGTATGGTCAAGGCAGTAGTAGTTTTCAGTACAGGTTTATTTATTATTTATTTATTTTTACAATTTATATGCCGCCCCCTCCTGCCTCAGGCATCTCGGGGCGGCTCACAATATATTAAAACATTTCAAACATTAAAACAAACCATAATAATTTCAGTTAAAACAATGTAAAACCCCATCCCCCCCTATCCTAGCCCAACCAAACCTCGCCCCCCCATCTCCCTCGGGAAAGGCCTGGCAGAACAGCCAGGTCTTACATTGTCTGCGAAAAGAGGGGAGGCTGGCAGCCAAGAAGATCTCCGACGGGAGGGAGTTCCAGCCGCGGCGCAGTCACAGAGAACGCCCTCCTCATAGACACCTGGGAAACCCAGGGAACCCTGAAGAGGGCGCCCCCAGCCGACCGCAGGGCCCACTCCAGGACCCGGAGGGCGAGACGGTCCTGCAGATAGGTGGGGTCCAAGCCGTTTAGGGTTTTAAAAGGTCAACACCAACACCTTGAATTGGTCCCGGAAACCTACTGGCAGCCAGTGCAGAGAACGAAGCACCGGTATTATATGCTCGTGTTGGCACGTCCCTGTTATGAGGGGGGCCTCCGCATTCTGCACCAGCTGCAGTTTCCGAACCAATACCAAACCAGGTTAACTAGTAAATGGTAGGCTCTAAAGGCATTGCTATAATATTTTTATTTATTTATTTAAAACTTATATCCCACCCTTCCTGCCCAAAGGCAGCTCGGGGCGGCGAACAACATAAAATAAATCTACACATTTTAAAACAGATCATAAAAACTCGCCCGCCCTCCCAACCCCCCTCCCCCACCCCCGCTAAAGGCCTGGCGGAACAGCCAGGTTTTACACAAACATCTAAACGACAGGAAGGTGGGGGCCAACCGAGCCTCCTCCGGGAGTGAATTCCACAGCACAGGGGCAGCCACCGAAAAAAATCTCACATCAGTGGCACTGGCCACCTGTCTCGCCCGGGGACCCTCCAAAAAGGCCCCCACAGACGATCGCACAGACATATGAGGAGTGAGGCGATCCCATAGATAGGCAGGGCCCAGGCTGTGAAGGGCTTTAAAGGTCAAAACCAGCATCCTGAACCTAGCCCGGGCCGCGCCTTTGGAACTCCCTTCCGGAGGAAGCTCGCCTGGCCCCCAGCCTATTGACATTTCAGCGAAATTGCAAAACCTGGCTGTTCGCCCAGGCCTTTGGGGAGGGTGGGAGGATAGGGTGAGGGTTTTTTAGCTCCCCCACCTGATGTATTATTTATAACGTTTGTAGCCCTGTTTTAATATTTTATATTTATTGTTATGATGATTTTAGATTGTATTTTATGATATTTTTATTGTTGGAAGCCGCCCCGGGCTGCTTTTGCAGGAGGGGCGGGGTATAAATCTATAAAATAAATAAATAAATATTTATAGGCAGCCAGTGCAAAGCCCGGAGCACAGGTGTCATGTGCTCTCTGTGGCCCGCCCCAGTAAGGAGACGGGCCACGGCATTCTGCACCAGCTGCAGCCTCCAGACCAGTTTCTCGGGCAGCCCCATGTAGAGCGCATTGCAGTAATCCAGCCTCGAGGTGATGAAGGCATGGATGACAGTGGCAAGGTCAGAGTCTGAGAGAGACGGCCAAAGCC
>QEPC01003117.1:2546267-2556387 GCA_003113815.1 Sphenodon punctatus
TTGGAGCTGCCGTGCCACAGCCCGTTCAATAATCTTCCCTAAAAAGGGAAGGTTAGAGACCGGTCAATAACTGGCAGAAGCATCAGCGTCAAGAGATGGTTTCTTGAGCAGGGGTCTAACCACAGCCTCCCTCAGGCACCCTGCCCTCCCAAAGGGAGGCACTAACCACCCCAGCCAGCAACGGCCGTAACGTCTCCTGACTGGCTTTCACCAGCCAGGATGGGCAAGGATCTTGTTCACAAGTGATGGCACAAACAGATCCCAACAAAGACTCCACATCGGCAGGCGACACCATCTGAAACAGATCTCACAAAACAGGACAGGACGGGGCATCCATAGCCCCAAGATGATCCTCTGCAATAACTGCTGAACCGAAATCATGGTGGATGCGAGCGATCTTATGTACAAAGTACTCGATGAACCGGTCACAGCGATCACTGGATTGTTCCAGGTCCAGGCGGAGACAGGCAGGACTGACCAAACCTTTCACCAGCTGGAAAAGCTCAGCTGGATGTGACTTTGCAGATGCAATAAGGACTTTGCAGATGCAAAGAACTGCTTCTTTGCTGCCTGCACCACCACAGCATAGGCCTTTAAACTGCTCTTATGCTGCGATCGATCATACTCATAGCGAGTCTGGTGCCACCGTCACTCCAACTGCCTGCTCTCCCGCTTCAAGTACCGCAGGCCCTCAGTAAACCAAGGAGACCTGCGGGAGACTCTGGAGGGCAACGGACACCTAGCAATAATACTTGCAGGTGGCACAGATGCACTGGCATCCAAGAGCCTGGCACACCATGTGGAAAGTGTGCATTGGCCAATGAGTAATTAGCACCTACTGAGAACCTGCTAAGCGCCTCAGGGGGACTCATTCCATCTTCTGCACTGGGGCCTATTACAACCTAGTTATGCCTCTAATAGGCTCCTCTATAGGTTTACAAGGACTTGTTCATATGGGTTAAAAACTGCCTTGTCTACGTTAGGTTTGTCATGAAGGAACATAGGGTCACACACGTGTGATACTGGCCTACATGTAGGCTACAAGCATAGTAAATATGTAAAGCAAAAGGTTCAACATGTATGTAATGTTACAACTGAGAACTGTAAAACTCAAATCAGGACTGTGACACTGACAAAACTCCAGGAAATGCAAAGAGATAAAATAATGTGTATTGGGGAACCCTAGCCAGACAGAACCCTATGGAGATGCAAATGGATCTTCCAGGTTACTTTCTGTGTACGTGATGGGCCTCAGGTTTCTCCAAGGCGGGAAGGAGAAACAAAGGACTGAGAATTGTTATTTAAAGGTGCCATTAAGCCATCTTCGCTACCTCTTGGAGAGAGCCATCTTGAGCAACTGCATCTGAATCCTGAATCTTGCCAGCAAGCAAGGCTGGAAGACATGGACTGAGAGGCATGATTTTGCTTTCTACCAACTAAGAGACCAGTGCCATCATTCTACATCTATGACTGAGGAACCAGAACTTATGGACCTTGTAGGGTAAGATGCTTATTTAGGAACTCAACCACTATAGATTAGGAATGCGTTTTATTTCTAGTTACCACTTTGTATCAACAATCTTGCTTATGTAAATCAATAAACTTACTTTCTATCTTTATGAAGAAGTGTCTGTCTAACATTGGAACACAAGTGAGCAAGAGCTTTCAGGCTCTTGGGACCCCAGAGAGAAAGAGTCTGTAAACGGGAAGGATCGGGCCCTTGGGTGACAAAGGGGTTGTCCCTGCTGCAGGCTTGAATCGGCTAGAGAGAAACCGATTCAAGTGGGCTGTAAGCGAGAGAAACTGAGTCACTCAAAACCAGTAAAGCGGGGGTGCGGACCTCCAACCCATGACAAGGTTTTTAACACTTATCAATTAATATGGCCTAGCTCAACAGAGGTTAAAAACCACATATTTCTTCCTAATACAGAGACAGCTTAAATTAAAATGAATGCATCAAAGAGTGGACATGGCAGAAGGAACCTCAGCCTAGCTATCTGGAACAGAAACTGCTCCAAGAATGCTGATAAATTAGGGACTGGTACAGAGGCAATAGTTTGTGACACAACTTATTGAAGAACCCTAAGTGAAAAAGTCTGCAAAAAGTAAACACCAAGGAACTTGAACAGTCTTAGGCGGCATTCAGACGTGCGTTTAAATCGCACAGCCGTGGCGGCGGCAACTGTGCAATTTAAAGCACCACGCACTTCCGGGTTGGTCTGAATGCGGTCAGTGTGCACATTTCAGCCTAACCCGACCTGTTGGAGTGCGGTTTGAAAAGTTGCTCGGAGCAGCTTTTCAAACCGCACTCCAACAGGTCAGGTTAGGCTGAAATGTGTGCATTCACAGCATTCAGACCAACCCGGAAGTGCGCGGTGCTTTAAATCGCACGCTGCCGCGGCAGCGGCTGTGCGATTTAAACGCACGTCTGACTGCGCCCATAGAATGACTCATCTGTACAGCCTTAGATGGCCCTATTCTTAATTCCAGTGGCATTTGTAAATATTTTAAGCAACTGTATTGATTTGCTCCGATCCCAGTTCTCAATATATATTTGCTTACGTGCGAAGCAAGTAAACAAACAAACAAAAACATTTAAACCTGCTACACCAAAATTAATTTGGGTATAATTTTTAAAAAGGGGGGGTTTCTTTAAACATAAATAAAAAGTAACGGTAATATTGTTCTCCTCACTCCTTTTAATTTTAAGCTTTACAATTACTTTCAAGCAGAATTAGCACCCAGAGGCTATTATAGTGGTTGCATAGTAAGCAGATCAAGAAGCACTGCACTTAGATAGCAAGGTGATGACAGACACCTTAGACACAATACATGTGTCTTAAGTATCCGTCATACATATGCTTCATTAAAGTCCAGTAGTATGTGCGCTGCTGATTGCCATTGCTTCTATGCTCAAACTCAGGAAACAACATGTGAGTATCACAGGGCACGCAACTCTTACAATTTTAGTGTTTTCCTTTGGTGGGAATTTTAGCTGAGGATTAAAGAGGAAGTTACATTTACTTAAGGAAAAATGACTCTACATGGCAGCAGAGGGGGAGGAGGGAATGTGTTCCAGACCAACAAGAATGTGAGGAATTAAAATATGCTTTCATTCCATTTCATCACATTGTACAGCTCACTAGCAGTGGGAATGTGACATGCACCCTAAATGAAAACAACTAGAGTAGTGTATATCTCCTACATCTTTAATTATTTCAAACTCAATTGCCTCTGAAAATACAAAAAAAGGCAAGCTCTGCTCACCTGTTTGGGTCTTATCCTGTAATGTGTCTAGCACCATCAACTCGCCCTGGACCTTACTTTGCAGATGATGCTCAACACCTTGGCAAGAGTGGGCTCTTAGTGAACAAGACAGGCTTTGGGTATGTCTTTGAGAGCTAGTCTCTCTCTCTCTCTCTCAATGGCTTTACAAATGCTGAAAACAAAGGCATATTAAAAAGCACAAGTACTGTTTGTTATTCACAGGCTCTGTAGATAGAAAGGAATTTAAAAAGTCAGCTGTAAAAAAGCAGCTTAAAGGTAAGGCAGGTCTTTTATGTTTACTTTTGTGACAAAGCTGTTCTTTGATTGCCTGAAGCTTGCAATGCACTATGACAGGCCAGCTGTCTAAACCAATCAGGATGCAGGAGGTCAATAACTGCACAGTGAGCAGCTGTTACTTTAGTTCACCAACATTCCTTACACGAACTGATTAAATATATTCTACATCAGTCATTTAATATAGCAGAAATAAAGTCATTGTAATAGAACAGTCACAAGATCAATATCTTCTGCTAAGGAAATATATGTTTCAGCTTCGCTGTGACATATATTTTCCTTAAATGACTTTACCGTGGTGCTTAGGTGGCAGGAGGAAACCATTAGCCTACGCAACTGCTTTAGCCCATAGACTCCTGAAAAAGGAAAATGAAAAAGATACAGGACCCAGTTTTGCTATTTAGTCAGCTGCCTGAGTACAGGGCAGCTTGGAGATATATACCAGCACCCTTTTCCAACAGCAGGATACATGGAGAGAGTATTAGCGTATCCTTGAGGCACCACACCTAGACTGGTGTCATGAAAAGCCACATGCTTATTTACTGAAAATCACAGGTTTTCTGTTCAAATGCACTGTAGCTCTCCAATTGTTTTATTTGAGAGAGGAATGTGGCACACACAAACAGCCTCCACATGCCATGCACCTCCACCTCGCTCTTGTAGGTTACTCCACCCTGGGGCTGGTGGGATCTCCACAGCCACTGCAGCCCACCACTGAGAGAGGCATAATTTGTGGCAGCACTCTTCTGCCCCTACAGGGCTAGGTGAACTCGCTATGGGCCAGACAATCAAGCAGCACAGGCCAAATAAAGAGGGATCACGGGGCAAGTGTAACAGGCTGCAGTTAAAGGGGGATGGGGTTGCAAGTAGTCTGGGGTGGGCCAGAGAAATTAGAATGAAAACTTGTAAATGCCTTATTTAGTGCTTGAACATACTTCAGGGATATGATTAAGGCAGTGGCTGTACAAAATACTGGGGGTATTTACTCCCCGCTACCCCTGCAAACTAACTATTCAGGATAGAATACTGATTATGTGACTGCTGAAGGCGGGGCAAGTTTACGTGATTTGCTTAATTTTACCACACAGGAGCTATCATACAAACAGCTATCCAGGCAGAAAGTAGCCACTGTGGCAAAGTACCACATGCTTCCCCAAAATAAGCCTTCAGCTGGCAGGGGAAGGGATATACTAAAATACCCCCCAAACATTTTGTAATGTCCATATACAGCTTGCAATCCATTTCTCTGCAAACGTTAAGGGTGTTTTTACACAAAACTCTGGTCAACTAGTCACTAAACAGAACTTCCACAAATCTGTCTTCTGCACAAAGCAAGCAGCTGCTTTTTTTTTTTTGTCCCTGCCCACCAACCAGCTGTGTTGCTTCTTGGGATATCCCAGGATGTACTGTTCTGGAAAGGAGTGTAGAAGCTCTTTTCTGGAACCCTTCTTTTTTAGACTGATTGGGGGGCCCTAGCTACTTGATTCTTCTATTATTAATTATTATTATTATTATTATAAGCATTTATATATAGCATCAGAAATGTACCTGGCGCTTTACAGAGAATAAAATAGACAGGGACCCTGCCCAAGAGCTTACAATCTAAAGACGGGGAGGGGAGACAGGGAAGGGGGAACAGAGGGAGAAACAAGGGATGCAACATTCACGAGGATGCGAGAACTCAGGTACACGTTCTTGGCTTGGTTGCAGATAAAAGGTAGGGGGATAATCCTGAGTGGGGATGATTAGCAGGAGTTAGGAAAGGCAGAGTGGAAGAGGTGGGTTTTGAGGAGGTACTTGAAGGTGTGGAGGCAAGGTGGACAAGGGAAGGGAGGGAGTTCCAGGCGTGCGGGGCAGTGAGGGAGAAGGGACGAAGGCGGCTGGGGGAGCAGGGGAGGTGTGAGAGGGTGAGGGAGGGGATGGGGGAGGAGCGTAGTGCTCAAACAGGGGTTTGGAGGGAGATCAGAGCAGAGAGGTAGGGGGAAGCAAGGTTATGAAGGGCTTTGTAGGTGAAGACGAAGAGCTTGTGCAGAATATGCTCAGGAAGGGAAAGCCAGTGGAGGGAGCAGAGGGGAGGCTGCACATGGTCAAATTAACGGGCTAGGTGGATGATCCTGGCAGCAGAGTTTTGAACAGAGATGAGGGAAGCAAGGTGAGAGCGGGGAAGGCCAGCGAGGAGGAGGTTACAATAGTCGAGGCATGAGATGACTAGGGCGTGGATTAGAGTTTTGGCAGAGGAGACAGACAGAAAAGGGCGGATCTTAGCAATGTTGTGGAAGGAGAAGCAGCAGGACTTGGCCACGGAGTCAATGTATGGATTGAAGGTGAGGTGCGAGTTGAAAATGAAGCCCAAGCTACGGGCTTGGGGGACAGGGAGGATGGAGACCGCGTCAATGGCAATTGACAGGGAAGAGGGAGAGGAAGGATTGGGAGGGAACATAAGGAGTTCAGTTTTAGCCATGTTCAGTTTAAGTTGGCGTTGAGACATCCAGGCGGAGATATTGGAAAGACAGTTGGTGAGACGAGCTTGGACAGAGGGGGAGAGGGAAGGAGTGGAGAGATAAAGTTGAGTGCCGTCAGCATAGAGGTGATATTAGAAACTGTGGGAAGCAATGAGTTTGCCTTGGGATTGGGTGTAGATAGAGAAGAGGAGAGGGCCAAGGACAGAGCCTTGGGGAACCCCGACCGAGAGGGGCAGGGAGGAGGAGTTAGGAAGAGAAACATTGAAGGAGCGGTCAGAAAGGTAGGAGGAGAACCAGTCGAGGACAGAGTCTCGGAATCCCAGGGTGTGAAGCGATTCAAGGAGGAGCGAGTGGTCAACAGTGTTGAAGGTAGCAGAGAGATCAAGGACAAGAATAGAGTAGAGGCGGTTGGATTTTCTTCTACTCAAAACACTTGCTGCTTGGCACAGTTTCAAGAAGCCTGTTATTCCAGATTAAGGAGTAGTCAATTGGTATCTGAGAAGCAAATTAAATAGCAGAGGCTGTAGTATACAAACATCAAAACCGGGCAAGAGCTTTCTACTTGACCAGCGTTTTGTATATTCACTCCCCAAACTAAGAAGAAAATGAGTTAAGGTAACATTTTGTAACCCAGTCCCATACCACAACAAGAGTGAAAATAAATAAAAGTTAAGATTTCCAGTCACTGCAAGTAACCTAGTCAAAGACTTGCCTAGCACTTAATGCGATGCCATATACACTCTGCTAAACTTAACACATCTCTGGGCTGTCACAGAATTCAGGAAATGCTCAACTACATCCATAAAACTTAAGTTGACTTGCTGAAATAACACCCACAGTTAATATAGACGAGTAAGAAATATGGTAGAGTTGACAGGTCCTGTGGATGCAGGTGAATATATCCTGAATGTGATGATGGTTAAAAAATGTTAAGGAAAAATTATATTTCTATCCTTGCTAAGATTTTACTCAAGCAGTTGAGAGTTCTATAGCAACTGTAACAGACTTTCAACTGTTTTTGAGAACAAATTTCCTTGACTGCATCCTCTGTCACTTTCATTATTTATTTATTTCTGTTTATTTATTTATGCAATTATTTTCATAATTGATTTTTGTTGTGCCTCTATACTTGCAGAAAGAGAGGCTTTAATTCGTAATTTCTACTTTTTCTCTTTTTGCTTATTTTTTTGAAAATGTGTTACAGGCCACTTTCCAATTATGTGAATAAAATAAACCAACTATTTTAATAAGAGAAGTTGAAAAATAATAAATAATCACATACATCTATAATTCTCCCTCACAAAAGCCAGACTTGTACGCCATACCCTCAGGCCATTTTTACACGGATGCCTCCCACCCTGTTGGGTGTGTGATGCGGGTTTGCGTCTGTGTACACGCTGAGGCAGTGGGTGGGGGGGATGAGTGTTCATCTGTGCAAACAGCACAGGCGGTGGGTGGAGGTGCTTGTGCGCTTCCGACACACATCCACCTCCACCCATCACCCACCCACAGAGTCATCCGGCAAACCGGAGGAGGCTCCGTGGGTGGAGGTGGATGTGCGTCGGAAGCGCACAAGCACCTCCACCCACCGCCTGTGCTTTTTGCACAGATGAACACTCATCCCCCCCACCCACTGCCGCAGCGTGTACATCACCCACCCACTGAGCCATCCGGCAAACCGGAGGAGGCTCCGTGGGTGGAGGTGGATGTGCTCCCGTGGGAACAGGTGCACACCTACCTTGACAGCACACCCATCCCCCCACTCATCACTGCCTGTGTACAAAGGGCCACACACTCCTTTAAAACATTTCAAGTTGGCTACCAGAGAAACTTCTGGTTTCTTCTTAATTCAGTCATTAGAGAAGGACTTCATGCACTCTTCAGGAAGTTAAATATTTGTTTGCTAGAGTCAAACTCATCAAACTAGAACAATCTGGCAGAGTTAGCAGTATAACTGGGTAGTTTAGCTTTGGTTTATCCTGTTAAAATCATAGATTCTAACACTAACGTGTTTATTTTGTTTTTTTAATAAGGAAACAGTTCATAGTTCCTTTCCTTATGGGCAGTGCTGCCCTGTCTCGAAAAGAAAAGTGGTGATGTGGATAAGAAGCACAATCGGTAGAATTGAGAGAGAAACTCAACACCCTCTGTGCTCTCGCTTGGCAAACACACACACCCCCCGCACATGTGAACAGATACACCACCCACACTCTTTCCCTCTCTCTTTTTTTTGCCCACTCATTAGTATCAGCCGTTCTGCAAGAATGAAACGGATGTCCTTGTCAATTTCAATGAAGAACAGCAAAATCATGTGCTGCTGTGTATGGGAGGGAAGATCCTGAACTACAGAAAAATCATCACATGTTGTTGCAGAAAGAATGACTATCTAATAAGTGTAGCAAATCTGTAAGCAACATTAAGAGGAAGGCAAAGAATGGTCAGACCCTCCTGATTAAAAGTTGGGCCTGGTTTTGGAACTAAATTGTGAAAAAAACCCAAATATATAAAATTAAAAAGTGACTAGAACAATTTACGTAAGTTGAAATTTTAACCTTCTTTGTATGGTTCCCTGGATGTAACAAGCGCTTTCTTGACTATAAATTGTGCATAGAATCACTTGCATTTGATACAGGCTTCAATGTCACATTCGATACAGTAAGGGAACCAGAGGTAATGAATGCCTCGCCTTGTCCTATTTGGTGGGATCAGTTTTAGTCTGTGTTATCCACTGATGCCGAGGATGTTCTGGGGTCTGTCCCGGCCATGTGTTGTGAATTAGATCTGTGTCCATCCTGGCTGGTTAAGGCCAGCCACGAGACACTGGGGCCATTGCTGGCCGGGGTGGTGCCACAAAGAGGCCTTAGTGCGTCCATTGCTGAAGAAACCATCCCTTGACGTTGACTCCTTTGCCAGCTATCAGTCAGTCTCCAACCATCCCTTTTTAGGGAAGGTTAATGAGCAGGTGGTGGCCCAGCAGCTTCAGGCACATCTGGATCAGGTCAGTTTTCTGGATCTGTCAGAGTCTGGCTTTTGTCCAGGTTATGGCAGTGAGACTGCACTTGTGGCCTTGCTCAACAATGGAGTTGCTCAACCCTTTCGGTTCTGTTAGATCTGTTGGCTGCATTTCATACCGTTGACCGTGAGATGCTGGTGACCTGCCTGCGGGACCGTGCTGGGGTGGCTGCAATCGTTCTAGAATGGTTCCGCTCTTTCCTGGCCGGAAGGACTCAGCGTGTAGTACTGGGGGAGTGTTCATCATCCCTCCAAGGGCTCACGTGTGGCGTCCCGCAGGGATCCATTCTGTCCCCTCTCTTGTTCAACATGTATATGCAGCCCCTGCGGGAGGTCATGAGGGGGTTCAGTATCATCAATATGCTGATGACACCCAACTGTACCTCTTATTTTTAACTGACCCAGGCCCAGCAGTCTCGTTGCTTAAGAACATAAGAACACAAGTAGTGCCATACTGAGACAGACCAATGGTCCATGAAGCCCGGCATCCTGTCCTCTGACAGTGGCGAATCTCGATCACATGGGAGAAGAACCAACAGTCACAATGGGCAATCCATTCCCTGTTGTTCACTCCCAGCTCCCGACAGTAAGAAGTTCATCCCATAAGCTACTTTGCTAATAGCCATTCTGGACCTACTCTCCAAGAATTTATCCAGGCCTTTTTTAAACCCAGCTATACCACTGCCTTGACAATGCCCTCTGGCAACAAATTCCATAGGTTAATTATGGATTGAGTGAAAAAGTACTTCCTTTTGTTTGTTTTAAATCTGCCAGCAGCTAGTTTCATGGAGTGTCCCCTAGTTCTAGTACTATTTGAGAGGGTAAATAACCGTTCCCTATCTACTCGTTCCACACCACACAAGATTTTATAATCTTCTATGTCCCCTCTCAGTCTTCTCTTCTCTAAGCTGAAGAGACCCAGCTTGTCAAGCCTCTCTCTGTACGGAAGCCATTCCATATCCTTTATCATTCTCATTGCTACCTTTTCTAGTTCAGCTATGTCTTTTTTGAGATGGGGTGACCGGAACTACACACAATATTCCAGGTGTGGTCGCAATATTGATTTGTATAGAGGCATTATGACA
>QEPC01003117.1:2559088-2578129 GCA_003113815.1 Sphenodon punctatus
GGGGGGGGGGAATGGGTGTCCGCCCATGGAAACACCACGGGCGGTGAGTGGAGGTGGGTGTGCGCTCCTGGCACACACCCATCTCCACCCATCATCCATCCACAGAGCCATCTGAAAAAACAGAGGAAGCTCCATGGGTAGAGGTGGTTGTGCGCCCATGGGAAAGGGAGCACACCCACCTTCACCCACCACCGGTGCACACACAGTCCCCCACCCACCACGGCCGTGCAAAAAACGGCCGTAGCTAGATACTCTAAAAGCTTGTTCTGACATGTGAGGTCTGTTACTCTGAAGTTACTACCTCCTTTCACCTTCTGTTCCCACAAGCAGACAGCTCTTCCCTTTCCTGGTATTCGCTTGGGAATTTGCAAAAAACTACCAGCAGGGGGAGCTCGAGCAGTTAGTGAGGCAGAGATGTTTGTTTTTCCACTCACGCACGCTAAAGGAGGAAGTGGGATGGGTTGCTGACTCGACAGCAGAGGGCTGAACAGTTCAGAGTAATCACCTCCCTCCATTGCAGACTGGCAAGCTCCCCAGAGTAGGAGCCTCCCCTTTATATTCACTTTAATTCTCCCCACCATTGTGGATACCTATTTCCAAAAAGGTCCTCATGAGAATAAAGCAGGGACCTGTGTCTGTTCACTGCATTCTCCCCATTGGCAATGGCAACAGGTCCCTGGAATAAGCCCTTGCAGAGAACTGACTGCAGCAGAGAGGAGGCCAGCGGGTTCTGGCTGGAATAACATATAGTCAACGAGACAGATACATAATGGAGGAAGTACCTAGAGTTGCTGGCACAGAAGAGAAAGGTGAATAAGGGGAAATTCCATCTGAACAGTACACACGAGTCTTATCTCTGACATAGGAGACTCCTTTCCCAGTTTAATTCTGCACATTTGCAGAGGCACCCCCACTTTATCCTCCTTTTAGTCCTTGTGTTTGTGTGAACACAAACAGGGTTAAAGTGAGTTAGGAGAAAGATACTTCAGAAATCATGTTGAGTGAATAACGCACTCTTGAGAGGAATCTAGTGAATTTAAGGTTCATGATAGATAGATAGATAGATAGATAGATAGATAAACTGTCATTTTTACTATGCATTAGTTTTTTAAAAGCAAGTGCTGTAAAGGCTACTGGAAAGCTGAAATTTTAGCAACAATTTTATTGGGGGGGGGGGGAGAGTTCCATAATCTGTGTTAAGATATGTCCTAATAGGTCTCTTGCTCCTACCCTTAACTGCTTTCACCCTTTCTCCGATCCTCCCCACTATGTTTGGTATCCCTTGGCTGAACGCATTTGCTATGGTCCTTCAAGTATCTTCTAACATCCTTCCTCTTCTGTCAGTTTCCTCTAGCTCCTCAACCACACAGACCCGTTCACTGATGCTTTTCCTTACACTGTCTTAACATGCATGTGCAACCTCTCAATTTCCTGAATGTAGTCCTATGTTCCCTTCTCACTTGTCCATCCTAGTCTGTGAGCTCCTCAGAGCAGGGATTGTCTCTAGTCATGACTGTTCACATTGTTGGTGCTATATTAATTGACGACAACGACGACAAGAAGAAGCAACCTCCACAGAAATCTCCCATTGTTTCCTGTTGTCACAACTG
This sequence comes from Sphenodon punctatus, assembly GCA_003113815.1. NCBI lineage: Eukaryota > Metazoa > Chordata > Lepidosauria > Sphenodontia > Sphenodontidae > Sphenodon > Sphenodon punctatus. The sequence continues at coordinate 2,560,699 of QEPC01003117.1, forward strand.
TTGGCAGCACACAAAACAGGGGCAGGGGTATATTAGGTGCTATAATCTACTCTCTCTCTCCAATGCAGAATTATTCTCTAGACTATATTGTTAAGTTGTAGTTTAAACTATTCAAATTATGCGTCTCCCCCCGCTCTGTGGAGATTATTTCACAGATTAATAAATCTCACTAGCCCTGGGTTACAGCCTACATTTTTCTTTGCTCAGTTTCATTCCATTATTCCTTGTCACAGTTCTCTGTTCCACGCAAAACAATTCTTCTCCCAACGTGTGGTTGTGCCTGTTGAACACTCACACTGGTTATCATAAAATCTCTTCCTACCTTTATCTGTTGTTTAGCCAAGCTGTAGATATTTAACTCTCTTAATTTTTCATCACTTCTTTAGCTTCTTAAAACATTTCTGTTGCAGCTGTCTGAATTCCCGTCAATGTGACACCATCTTTCTGGTAATGAAGGGCACATATACCACACATACTCAGGAACTTTGCATCTCTTCCTATTGCCGACAGCATTTTGCATTAACGCACTGTATTGTAATACATATGCAAAAACACACCAGATGTTTGCTAAAATCCTTTCTTTTTGCAGCCCAGCTTCACCCAGAAAAGGAGGAACATATTTACTTCTTTAAATCCTTTAACAGCTGGGAAGCACTTACAGAACCTTTTGAGAGAGGAAAATATTCCCACAAACCTTCATTATTACTGCTCATCCGATCTCTAGAAAGAAATGTGTTTGCTGGATGCGTCCCTTTTGCAGTTCTTTAAGGAAGCTAATTTGGAAATTTCACATTCCAAGAATAGCCTTCTATTCTCAGAAAAACATCAAGACATCTTTAGAACTGATTCAGCGAGTTCCATGATTCTGCACAGGCTTTTGTCCCTCTCTCTACAGTGAAGTCACCTTGGCACTTAATCTTACTTTAAAAACTAAAAGAAGGGGCACATTGCAGATTTTAATCTAGTAACCCTGGTGAGATTTGGCTGTGTGTGGAGAAGAATGCTTCCATGGCTTGGCTGGAGGCCTGTTCCTTGCATCCTAGATGAAAAAATTCTGCCACTCCAGCTGCGCTAGCCAGGGAGAGAGAAAATACACAGGCTATTTTAAACTCTGATCAACATTTCTATACAAAAGCAATTCAGGAATTTTTTCTGCCACACCTACTGAAGCTGAGTAGTATTTTGCTCTGCATACACAGTCCCCCCACTGATTGTACAGAGTAAAGTTCTACTCGGCAGGAGTAAAGGCAGTAGAATCAGATCCTTAGGGAATGAAGAAGAGACAATATGCTCAAATGCACTGTCCTTAACGCAACCCATTGAAAATTCCTCTAGTACACAGGGAGTGATTACAGGTCAGTGCCATATCATTTTTTTATTTACTAGAAAGACCACTGGAGTTATTGGAATCAAAAGCAGTTTTGTTCCTGCGTTATGACAGTTGTAAAAAACATAAATTGTTAATTTATTTTTTATTATCTTAACAAAATGTGTATATTTTGCAGGAATATTGTACACATTTATTGTTCATTCCTTACCAACCAAGGATGCACATATATCCATACAAGCACACAAACCCTGAAGATTACAAGAAACCCTTAAAGTTATTATGACATTATTTGTTACCCTGAAGCAAGTTGTAATTTGTATGCACCCTACCAAGCCCTTTCCATCAGACCTGAAGTAATTATTAGGGAGTACAGAAGCAGGTGTCACATTTGGCAAGCCATATGATAACTTTATATTCTCAGTTGCAACAGGATAAACATGAATTCATAAAGAGAATGTGGCAGGCTATTACTTTACAATCAGTGTGTATAAAATAGAATAGTTGCAGATTTTGCCTTTTTCTTTTTGGTATTTTAATTAAAGATTGGAGCTGCTGAAGGACAAAAACTGAAAGCATGAACAAAATCTATCCAATTTTATATCTGACCCTCATTTGCATTTGCTGTATGCAACACACGCTTGCTAGCTTCTACCACACAGAAATGTAGTCACTTTATAAAACTTAGCTTTGTCCCTCTTGATTTTCAAACATCAGCCAATACAGTTCATAGCTGGATTTCCAATGAAGTGCATTTGGTCAGAGGGGGCTGTTTTAGTTATTTTCAGCACTGGTTACACCAGGACCAAATTCAAGCACAGGTACCTAAATGATTTAATATATTTATTTATTCCAATTTTTATCCTGCCCTTCCCAAATGGCTCATGGTGGCTTGCAAAACAAATAAAAACAATACACATAAAACAGCATAAAAAACCCAAACCCCTAACCTTTCCCATCCACAGCCCCACAAAACTCTCTCCAACTGCCCCCTCACAACCGTACCCCAAACACCAACCAAACCTCCCATTCCCTATCCCTGCCTGCCAAATACCCTAATAAATAGAAAGGTCTAAATTATGCACATAAACCTATATTTAGGGTGTTAACAAACAAGGCTTTGCCCCCCATTAGCTCCCATTGGCCCCAGACTCACCTGCCCATTTATCAGGTGGCCGCCAAATGTTCACCCTAGGACCACCGCACACAGTATCATCGCCGGAAACGTGGAGTCTGTCATGCAGGCAAATCTAGGACAATGGGGGTTCATGGGGCTGCCTCCCATGTTTTGGGGCACGTGTAGCCGCTGCGCATGTCCAGGTCCACCAGCACCATGGACAAGGCCACAATGTCAGCAAGGACTGGGCCTGGGAGAAGTGGCCGCTGGCAGCCAGCAGCTTGAGCAGAACTTGGGAGAAGTGGCTCTGCCGGCTGGTAGCTTGAGCGGGGCAGGGAGGAGTGGTGACAGCAGCAGGATTGGGTCCCTCTGACCTGGAAGCAGCATCTCCATGGGTAGGCATGGGAAGGGAGGTAAGTTTAGGAAAGAGGCACTAGAAGGATCCACTGAACTAGGGGAGGGGGGAACATCCCTGCCCGTGCAGAAGCTGCTTCTAGTAGAGAGAAGGAGGTGATTTTGCGGCTGCTCCGCCTGGTGCTTCTCAATCTGCTGGCTGCTAGCCACTTCCCCAGGGCCTAATCCTGTTGCCACCACAGCAAGAATCCCCAAGTTCTGGCTGTGTGCTGGGGTTCTCGACTTGGACTGGGGTGGGGGGCATGATGGCTGCTTGCGTGCCTGCAGAAGTCATGCTGGGGACTGATGCTGTGTTGGGCTCCCTGTGCTTTCCGTGTGAGTAGCAGCTGAATTAGGGCCCCATTTGGCCCCATACCAAAAATGACATTAATTTTAACTGATTTCAATAGAAGTGGGTGCTCAGAACCCTTGAAAGCTATCCCACTTATTTAGGTGGCTGAGTACAAATTTGTGTCTAATTTTGACATCCAAGTTTTAAAATCTTTGGTTCTAGATTTTTGTTTTGCTTCAGATTTTTGTTCCATGATGGATATGATATGAAAATAAATATTTTGACTGCATATATAATGGTAGCATTACATATGGCAACTGGGATATCTGAACTGATGACAATTAGTAACAGTACAATAATGAAGAACTATCAAAAAAACCCACACGAAACCGCTCCTCCTCCTTGAATAAAAAATGAATAAGCAAACTAATGTGGGGGGAGGGGGGGGAATTCATTTATGCCAAACATTAGGAAGATTAAAACATATTAGGCTTGTTATGCAGGTCTATTCGATCACACACCTCTGACAGTACAGTTTTCAAAAACATTTCCCTACCAAAATTAAAAGACTGCAAAAAATGGAAAACAACAAGGTGATGAGGTTATCTGGTGCGCCACACCCATACAAGCACAAAAGTCTGCCTTTCCAAGCCTTCTGTGCTTGTATGGGTGTGATGCACCAGACTACCTCAGGCACACATACTTTCACATACAACAGGAGTTGCATCTTTTGTCTACACCGAGGCTATGATTCAAGGAAGCATCACCGCTCAAGCCAGCATGCTAGCACATGTCTCAACTCAGTGCCTAAGGGACTGAAGGGGAGGGAGTTCGGTCTTTAGAAAGAGTCTTGCCTTTTGGATTACCGTTACAAGGCTAAGGGATACAGTCCTCAAACAAAAACAGACAAGCTGCTCTGTCCAACCCACTTGCCAGATTCAAAATTTCTTGCAGACCGCCATGCAGTCCAGTCATCATCAGGTCCAACATGGCCATCTCTGGTGGTGGTGAAAGCAGAGGGATGATCTTAACGCTCATGGGATGACTGTAGGAAAGCCACAACCAGCACATCCACGGCACAAGGTGGTGAGGTTGTCTGGTAAGGTTGCACAGGGTGTGGTGGTCTGCAAGAAATTTTGAGAACTGACAGCAGTCCATTGGTTCAAAAAGTTTGGGAACCACTGATCTATGGGATTCTTTCTGTTTTTTTCAGTGAACTTTGGAGACAACCTCAGTCCCATGTATGCTCATTGTGAACCAACCCACAGCTACTGTAAAGGAAGCACTGGTCCCCTCACTGGTACTGCACAAAGCCAGCAGATGTGCATTACAGCCATCCCCTATACCACCTTTCCTAGTTCGGCACATCACCAGCAGAGACCAAAGCTAGCTTTGCTGTAGGTGAGGCCAGTTCTGCAGACCAGCTGCAGACCTTTACTATGGCTTGGAGAGCGCAAAATGGGAACCACCCCCTTAGGGTATAGGTAGCAGTGGCCTGACACACTCTTCTTTTCCCCACTTCTTTGGGTTTGACCTGCAGGAGAGGTGGCTCACAAGTCCTGGTGCCTGTGTCTATTGACCATAGCCTTGGTCTGCCCTCAGCCCTTTTTGTACTGGGAACAAAGTACCATTGGTTTCATAAAGCCATTGTTATAGTTTGCATAATTTTGTGCTATTTGTAATGCAGTTAGCATCACAAGTTGAAAAGGTGCTTGTAGTTGCAGGATCACTGTAGCAGCACCACCAGTGTGGAGCACTGTAAGGTTTTATTTTATTTATTTATTTAATAAATTTATATCCCGCCCCTCCTGCCATGCAGCCCGGGGTGGCTTACAACAATAAAATACAATAAAAACAATTTAAAACACTCAATACAATATAAAAGTATTTAAAACAGGGCTAGCAATATATAAATAATAAGTTAGGTGGGGGAGATAAAAAACCCTCACCCCACCCTCCCCAAAGGCCTGGGCAAACAGCCAGGTTTTGCAACTTCGCCGGAATGTCAACAGGCTAGGGGTCAGGCGAGCTTCCTCCGGAAGGGAGTGGATGGCATCTCACTATTTGTCTTTAATGTTTTAAATATTATATTACAAACACAGTCAAACCTTACTATTTCAAACCCATCTTATTCTGAAGCCTTGGTTTTAACAATCCCAAATTCCAAAACTCATTTCTATCAACTTCATATTGCCAAATCTTGCTAGAGTGAAACACCCTGATGGAATAAACTTTTTCTCCAGTACCATGGGATTCATTATACTCAAACTCTACTGTATTTAAATGGAGTTCTCTAAATGCTACTTCCTCAGACACCCAAATCATGTATTACAAACAGGGACCCATGTTCACTGCCTTTTTCTCATTGCCGCCAATGGGGACAACTTAGGGAGCACAGGTTCCAGATTACAGGCCAGTAAAATCAAACAATATTGAAACAAGTCCTTTTTAAGACTGCTACCAGCCTCTCTTTAAATGCATGTTCCAATCCCAATACTTACTTCAATGACACTTTTAAAAATAGGTTTTTTTAATCTTTTAACATGCACAGTTTCTCCCCCCCTCCCCACCTTAACAACAATAGTTATGTCTTATTGCCATTCATTTCAAGTCAAGGCAGAACTGTCTGAGCCTCCTGCCAACTATTCTCCTTAGGCAGGGCTGCAGGGAATTCCAATCAATGGAGACAGTGGGAGGGAAACTCGACCTCATGAAACATCAGAAGCTGGAGTACTTCAGTAACATACCAAAGAAAAGTTCCTTCCGTTCCTGCTTGTAGAAGGTCTTAGTGATTCTAATGGTGCTGATGAGTGAGAGGGAGCTGCACACCCAGTGTGGCTATTTAATACTAGTATTTACACTCAAGCATATATCCCACCCCCTCTGAAAAAGAATTTCTCTCTTTTTTCCTCCTTTTGATACAGCTAGTGACCTGCCTACAGAGAAATGTATAATTCCACTTCATGCTTCACTGGCTCAGTTTTGGAATAATTAAGGTACAGATACTAGCTTTTCTTCATATCATAGATATCTGTGCTGTAAAGGGCATGGACAAGATTTGCATAAGGAAGACTATTTGCCAGTCAGCAGAGGAGAAAAAAACACCCTCCCACTCTGCTAGAAGTATATTTTTCATACATCAGTCAGGATTAGGTGCTACAACCTTTATTCATGTGTGGGCTGGGGGAATTTATTTATGTATTTATATTTTAAAACAAGATTGCCTGCACAGAGTGCATAATTACACAAAGTAACAGAAAAAGAACCTTTCCCATAATCCATGACCACCATTAACAACTTAATCACACGACCACTGTGAGCCCACCAAGGATCATGCAAACTCCACTCGAGCACTTCTGAACTACTGACTATTTTTTTCAGATGTTTTTATTTCTGTAAGCCACTCTGAGCCTTTGGGGAAGGGCAGGGTATACATTTTAGTAAGTAAATAAATAAATTACTGTTTTGGGAGCTGTCTTCATCAGGGAATTCCAAGCACCAGTTTCCTATGGGTGGCACCCATTCTCAATGTGCTTTCTCTTCACTCTCTGGAAGACCAGCAGGCAAAGAGGAATCCATTTATTTTCTGTTGACATTTCTAAACCAAGCAGTAAAGGAACAGACCGGCAGAAGAGGTGGGAGAGGCCACTATTTGTAACAGTATATTCTCATGAAGCATGCTTGGTAGAGTGTTAAATGCTACAAGTTATTACACATTAGAGTTCTAATAGCATTCTACTGCATGGAGAATTCTGAAACATGCTGGTTATTATGGGTAGTAACTGCGCCCTTAAAATAGTTGGCTCCACTGAGCCCCTGCTTTTCCCCACTTATTTTCACCTATGTTTCAACTTCAAGAAAATATTCCCCTTGCTGTGCTTTGGCTATCACTTGGCTGTGAAAATATTTCTTTTATATGCAGCATGACATGATACTCTAAGACCTAACAGGAAAGACTCTACCCAAAACAACTTGGTTGCCTGTGAGAGATTGCTGAAAGTTAAATACAGAGATTAATTGCTTGAAAATGAATGCACAAGTACCTTCAGCTTCCATCCATACAGCCCAGAAATGGCTCAATTCAGAACCATCTGTGTTGTGGATTAGAATAGACGTATCAAAGGAATGTTTATGAGGAGGGGTTCCTTGCACACCTGCTCACAATATCCACAGAGACATAGCTTTAAGAGTGCTTTGAAAAGGTTCCATTTTTTCCATAGGTTTCTGGAAGGTACTATTAGCAAAACATCTGGAAAACATGTGAGGAAAATAGGATGCCCTTCTATAAGTATCCCAGTATTAAGCCTTTGGCACGATGGTGCACGTTTCTGCTGTTGATGTCGGACATGTTTCTAACAATAGGCTACTGGGGAGAGGAATGGAGTGAGGTAGGCTATATGCATAAACAGTGACCATATGGTCCATAAAAGAAGAGCTGTTGCTAAACAGGTGGCAAATCGGAGACTTTGTAATATACGACTGAAAAACTACTAATTAAGAATTATGAGAGCCAGACCATACATGATAGCAGTAATCACCTCATCAATATAAAATGACTGCCAATGCAAATAAAAGGCTGGAATATAAGATTTGTTTAAGTCAGCTCAGTGTGTGTGTCTGCACAAACACGTGTATGTGTGTGCTGTGGCATACACAGCACACTGCTACAAAGGAAGGGGAGTGGCACAAACAATGGGTAATTTCAGATGTGATGAGATCACAGTCAATCACCCTGAATCACAGTGGATTCAGGGTGGTGGCTGTGATCCAGTGCACGTCTGTTTGAGCCCTGCCAGATGTTCACCACAGTGAATCTCTAGCGGGGGTCAAAGCTAACCACGGTTCTGAGGATGGGTCCGGCCCCATCTCAAGAACTGTGGTTAGTTTGGCCACGATCCAGGACGGGGCTGGGAATGGCTGCGAGTAACGACTGTTACCCATCCCCATCCCGGAATCAGGTCCTAACCACAGGACGGGATTGGGCGCGGTGGCCTGATTGTGGGACACAGGCAGCCGAGGGAGAGGGGGCGGGGGGAGGGCGAGTGGCGCATGTCGTGCCGCTCAGCCCCACTCCCTCCGAGATTCCCCACAGTGATCAGGCCGACACGTCTGATGGACGGCCCGGTCTGATCACGGACCAGGATCCAAGACAGATCCCGGTCCAGGGTTCAGCGTGGTGGGCCGGAAGACCCGTCACATCTGAAATTATCCAATGAATTAAAATCTTCAAACCAGAAGAATCAAACAAACTATAGTCTGTTGGGTATTGTAAGCAACAGTTTAGTATCAAGGATGTGGATGCCTATAGCTAAAGGCAATACTGTGGTCAGTACACGTTGAAAATGTGTTTTCTTGCTACTTTCTCTTGTATCTGGTGAGATTGCTTTGAAGGAAGACCATGGGTACACTACCTTCCTAGGGGCAGTAAAGATGAGTGTTCCATAAGTGCAGATTTTAGTACAGATATTCTGCAGTACCGGTTGAGCACCTACCAGGACCTCTCAAAGTTCTTCTACTATTTTTTCTCACCTTGGTGGGGGAAGAGTTTATTTTAGCTAAAAATGTATTTCACTCAAAGTGGCTCCTGCTGAGTGTATGAAGGTTAAATGCACTGTTTCAGGCACTTCTACAAGTGCTGCTGTCATTATTTTTTAATTTTTAGACTTCTGCTAAACTTGTATGATTTGAAAGTCAATGAATGTTGTGCTATACAATATTATATAGTGTTAGATGGGTAGCCTTAAAAGACTTATGGTTTAATGGAATCTAATTAGACATCAGCTTGTTGAATTTTACCCGAACAGATATCTAAGTAATCTTGGAACACAAACAGTTTTGGCACCACTAGCAAGAGAAGAAAAATTCTGGGACAAAAATACATGTAGTTAACTCTCAGTATATTTTGAAGGGTTCCTATATTATTTTAGACCCAAATTCATTTGCACTGCACCTTCCTATGCAGCAAACACCAAGAGCAGCCACTTTGAAGAGGTTAACCCACCTACTGCAATATTTCTGGTATTGACTCACAAAATCCCACACTATTCTGATATCATTTTCTCTATTATATCAGTTACCAGAATGAAGCTATACATTTGGTTCTTAAAAAACAACAACAAAAAACCCACCACCAAACCCCACCAGTCATTTATTAGCAGCAAGCCTCGGGAACATGAAATCAACAACCAGTATGCGTAATTAGAACAAAATGGATTTCTGTATACACACAGCATCTTTAGACATGATTTTGAAAGAATGGCTCTGTTTCTTGCCACCAAATAAATTGTCTTACTGTATGTTGTTACTTACACAGATCTCCACATAATTTTTTGCATATGGGCAAAGAACAGGAGTATTAATTTCAAGAATGAAGTGATTGTCTGTGTCCGTAAGTGTAATAAGGAAAAACTTTTAACATCCACACAATGATACAACTAAATTAAAGGCCAAAACTTGTCTTCTGTTAAATATGCAGAACTGCTATTTAAGCCAGTGGCAGACGACACATACATAACCATAAGTAGCATATGGTGAACACTAATGCAGCTCTTCCTCCCACATTTGCAAATGTTAATACAATTTTATTCAAATATTTTAGCGTAAGATTGAAAAGGACTAAACATAACCCCTAAATTTGTTACAGAGCAGTGGAAGGCAGGGACGTCAGATTGTTGGAGAGAATTCGGAGGGATTGGTACGTATCTCCATTATTGGTGGCTATGCCATAAATTAGTTGATTTTTGGAAAATAATTTGGAGGTATATGGAAGAAATAACAAGTGTACAGATACCATTCAAACCAGAAATTGTGTTATTGGGAATATAGTCGGATATCTCTATGAAATGTTATGACGGTGTATGTAAAACTATTATTTTAGCACCTGTAGATACAATAGCTCTACATTGGAAAAAGGTGGAGGGCATGCTGGAACAAGAATGGCTCTCTCATATGTGGTATATTTTTACCATGGAAAAGACTCTTGCTAAATTAAAAGGTGAAGAGGAGAACTGGATAGAAAAATGGACTCCATGTTACAACATCAGGAAAAGTAAAAGAGGACTTGATGGGGGTAATTCTTTCCTTATTGTGACATAGCTTTGATGTCAAATGGATTGGATTTTTTTCTAGGAGGAACTTTGTGTTTATATTTGATCCTTTAATTAATAAAATATATAAAAAAAGAAAAGGAAAGGGACTAAACATATCAGAGGATCACAAAATGTTATTAGTTCAAAACCTTTACAGAATGTGTGCTGAAAACTTTGAATATTTTTAGGGAAACTGAGGGGAAAATGTGAAGACACTTGGCAGTCTATTCATATGTAAATAAAGCTGTTCCTGATTCTGGGAGCTAGCATGGAAGTACGTGCTATAGGGCCCAGATTAAAGAAAGCACTTTGACATCTGCATAAGGCTGTTCCCATTTGGACAAAAGTCTTACTTCTACTGAAGTCAACTGGATTTCAGCACGTGCTTAAAACTATAATGAAGGGGGATGCACAGACTTAATCTAGAGCATGCTGAGGGCCTCAGCCCACTGAACTCAGTGGAATTCTTATTATTACTGTAAGCAATTTTGAATTGGGCTCTGGGAGCTGATGTGGCTTAATTAACCTCTAACAAAAGAAGTCAGTACCCTATAGGATCATGTCCATATAAAGTACAATTATCAACAAGCCCCTGCCCCCACCTCTCCCAGCTCTTGATATTTTGGGGAGGGTATTTTTAATATCCTCCTAAATTCCGCCAGTTGGAAAACAGTAACACAGTATATAATGGACATTGCGCTACTGTTTCCCAAATTTAGAAATGGTGGATGACAGTAGAAGTGCGCATAGACACAAACTGCTGACAATGGAGAAGAGGACACAGAGCACTGCCCTTGTTGCCTACCGCCCTGTGGTGGGTGTTGAGTGAAGAGGGCTCAGTACCAACAAGCCTATGCAAAACAAGAGATTGATTAGAATGGGTTTGTTGATGCCACATACCCCTTCATGCAACACGCACAACATGAGGGAAAGCAGCATGAGGTGTGCTCTATTTTCCTTCCCTTGCTTTGAGTGTGTTGTGTCCTTGGTAACTGCTTCAGGTATCTGGCAATTACAATGGAAATTAAGGCCCTCGGGTGGTGGGTGGGCATCCATTTGAACGCCATGGTGAGTGCGGGGAGGGGATGGGTGGGCGTCCGTGCGAACACTGCGGCTGGTGGGTGGGGGTGCATGCGAGCTCCCACATTTCACCCACCTCCACCCATTACCCAAGCATGGAGCAACGGGCGCCAATGCTGGATGCCCTGTGTGTGGAGGTTCGTGGAACCCACCCCCAACCACCCATCCCCCCATGCACCCGCGCATCCGTTTGAAAATGGCCTAAGTGTTCCTGCAGATTTCTGTGAAATAGATATTTTCTGTCAGATGGAAAATTCCCACCCAACCCTTGGCAACAGGACTTGCAGCAAAATTCTCAAGCTAGTAGTAGTTAGCCTCAATGCATCAGCATTTAGAGCTAGCAAGTCCTATTAACCTGAATGGAAACTGTTTTTTAATTAAGGGCTAATATTTGTGCTGAACAGCTTGAGGATTGTGTTGTCTGTATGCAACAGACAGACCATGCATTACAACCTTAACTCTCCTCCTGTAAAAAATACCAATCATCCATAACTCCCTTTACCAAACTTTACCCTCACAGCACAACCCCTTCCTTACTACACCAGCTGCAATATCCATAATTAGCTGTTTATGGACAGCTAGTGGACCCGTGCTATGGTAAGCAGAGGTGTGGAGAAGAGAAGGCAGAGTTAGAGTTATGATATTATATTATTTAGTCTGTGATGCCTAGTAACTGTAGTGAAGTATGTGTATGTGGGTGAAGGAGAGGTGGGTATTATTGCTAGAATCCCACAAGTTCCATTTCTTTTCTTTTGTAAGTCTAAATCAGTTAAGTTACATGTGTAGCAACCAACCATAACTACTTTGCTCAAAGGCTTTGTATGCTGGTATCACCAATACTGTAAATGGTAGAAGTCTCTACATTATCCTATTCCTAATCATCCTAATCTGCACTGGAAGAGTATATATATATATATTTAAAGGACAGGGATGGGGGAGGATTTATTTTGGAACACTGAACAGTACCATCTAACAAAATTACTCAACTTTTTCTGGCAACATTGGAAGATTTGGATAACGCTTTTCCCACCAAATATGTTTACTTTAAAAACTGATTTTCTCTGTCGCTATTGCTGCACGTTGCTCAGCGGTTCTAAGAAGCCACACGGAAAATCACAATGTTGCACTTGTTAGATTGCCCTGCAGGGTCATGCCACCAGTACGTACATCATCCCAAGCTGCAAGCCTGCCAAGCTCATGCTGTGTATATTATCAATGAATCAACAGGAAAATGCAAATGAGGCTGTATCATAGCTTATCTGCATAGTTTTTCACTGGTATTGTACAACCTTTATACAAAATGTCAATTTGTTTTACTTTCCTGCAGCTTATTATCTGTGTGAGATGTTTACAGCACTTATACAAGGCAGACTTAAGAGTTAAAGCATTAAAACACATAATTAGGTGCATGATGGAAATGCAACATAACTTCTGAAAGAGATGTTCCAACCATGGGGCTTTGACTGGGATGTAAAGAACATACTATGCATATGCAGAACTATCTTTTTCTCTCTCCTGTTTTTATATAATCTGAAAAAGCAGAAAGATTTGCTTGTAAACGAGGAAGGCCCTTGAAACCAGTCACAGAGTACACACTACAGTACTCACACTGATATCAGAGTGGAAGGCTGCCAGTTTAGCGTCTTGGCTGACATTCAAACATACTGATTACTGAGTCTCTTTGGTTTCTGAGTTCACAATTAAAGACAGACCAAAAAACTCCACCCCTGCCTCAAAATCACTTCTATTAGAGGTTAGATTCTTGTCCTGCAAGCTCAGGCAGGCGAAGAATACGTTGTCTATACATTGGGAACAAATGTATAGACATACTACTGAGCTGCAAAGAGAGAGGTAGAAGAGTTTTTTGGCCTGCACATTGGCTTTATCTGCAGTTACGATACAACGAGCACTGCATTTTCCCCAGACAAGTAATTTTCCCATGTGTATCTGGGGCCAGAATTTGTTCCAATCAACTCTAGGAAAAAATCCATTTAGTGTTTGTGGTTTGTTTATTTATTTTTAAATTTATATGCCGCCCTTCCCATAAAGCAGGGCTGCACAACATACAGGGCAAGGGCCGCACGCGGCCCGCAAGGACCTTTCCTGCGACCCAGCTCCCCCTGGCCTCAAAGACCTTTCCTGTGGCCCGCCATGCCTCCTCCTGCTGTGTCCGTTACCTTTCATTAAAGGAGCTGCCCGGGTCCCTACTTCCTGGCTCCAGCTTCCTGCTGCTGCTGATGTCCCCACCTGAGCCCCTTGCTGCTGCTTCTGCCACCCGGATCTCCAGCCCCAGCTCCTTGCTGCCAGGGGTTGGGGTTATGTAAATTGAGGGTGGGGTTATGCAAATTGGGGGCAGGGTCACATGCAGCCCAGGGTTGGGTTCAAACAAATTTTCCACCCCTTGGCACAAATCAAGTTGAGCACCCCTGCCATAAAGGCTCATGGTGGCTTACAATCAATAAAAACATCTAAAAAGTCCCCTTAACCTCTCACCTAACCTCACCACCCAACCCTATCCTTGTCCGCCAAATGCCTGGCCAAACAGAAATGACTTACATCATTTCTGGAAGATGAACGGACTTGGACTTAGACAAACCTCCAAGGGGAAGGAGTTCCATAACCATGGGACAGCCACCAAAAATGCCTCTCTGTGTGCCCTAGCTGTAAAAACTTCACAGGCAGATGGTATCTGCAAGCGGGTGCCCCCAGCTGACCTCAGAGGCCATGACAGGATATGAGGGAGGAGGTGGTCTTTCAGAAACCTGGGGTCCATGCCATTTACGGCTTTATAGGTCAAACCTAGCACCTTGAATAGTATTCAAAAGCTACTGGCAGTCACTGCAGACTCTGGAGCACCAGTGTAATGTGCTCCCGGTGACCCGCCCTGACAGAAGACGGGCCACTACGTTCTGCACCAACTGAAGCTTCCGAACAGTCATCAAGGGCAGCTCCATGTAGAGTGCATTGCAGCAGTCTTGCCTCAAGGTTACAAAGGCATGGATGACTGTGGCCAGATCCAAATCTAATAAAAATGGTCACAGGCTTCTCACCAGATGGAATTGGTGAAAAGCACCCCTGACCACAGTCGCAACCTGGCCATCCAGGCATAGCAGTGCATCCGAAAACACCTCAAGGTTGTGAACCCGGGTGACCAAATGAGGCTCAACCCCATCAATAACAGAGGGCCCTATACCTCCCAGGTCACAAGGCCAGCCAACCATCATCACTTCAGTCTTGTCTGGATTCGGCTTCAATCAGTTTGCCTGCATTTAGTCCCCAACCGCAAAAAAACTAGCCAAGAATTTGGAATATAATGGAACTTATGTCACAACTGTGTAAGACAGAAAGGAAATGCTTAATGTCTTATGTATAATGTTCTATTTCATACCAAAAACTTAGTCAAAACGAAGCCAACAGCTCCTTAATGTCCCGCTACTCCCAAATACTTCATCTCTGACAGCATTATTAAAAGAAGCTGGTGCAGTATATAATTCTCACATTTGCTGACAGGAAAACAGATGTTGCAGATCAAATTACCTGGAAGGTTCAATCAGGTTTTATAAGTTGGGCTTTTAATACCTTCTGCAACAAATTTCTGATTTAAAAAAACTAGTAATGAGTCTCATTACAATTACTTTATAGCACAACACACACAATTCTGCACAATATTTCTCCTCAATTGTAAATATAAGTGCACCATAAAATAACTGAAACCTGAAATATATACCCCCTATTTATGAGGATGTTAGATTATTTCAAACTGACTATATGAAATGATTTCCGAGATATCTGAGCACTGCAAAAGAATGCACATGTATGATGCACTCCTGCTATATATAACCCTGGTCACTCAGGTTCACAGCCTTGGGGTGCTTCTGAATCCATTTCTGCAGTGGCCAGGAGCGCTTTTTACCAACTTCATCTGGTGAGAAGGCTGAGACCTTTTCTATCAGATTCGGATCTAGCCACCATCATCCATGCCTTCATCACCTCAAGGCTAGACTACTGCAATGCGCTCTATGTGGGGTTGCCCTTGAAGACTGTTTGGAAGATGCAGTTGGTGCAGAACGCAGTGGGATGCTGGGAGCACATTACACTGGTGCTCCAGAGTTTGCACTGGCTGCCAATAGCTTTCTGGGCACAATTCAAGGTGCTGGTTTTAACCTATAAAGCCCTAAACGGCTTGGGTATCAGGTATCTGAAAGACCGCCTCTTCCCCTATGTCCTGTTGCAGCCTCTGAGGTCAGTTGAGGGCGCCCTCTTGTGATGCCAACTGCTCGTGAAGTTGTTACAATGAGGGCATTCTCGTTTGCTGCCCCACAATTATGGAATTCCCTCCCTTTGGAGTTCCACCTAAGCCCAAACTGGTTTGTCTTCTGGAGACAATGTAAGACCTTTTTGTTTGGCCAGGCGTTGGCAAGGAGAAATAGCGTTGGGTGGGATTGGGTAGCCTGAGCGATGAGAAAGGAACACAAATAAAATTATTATTTAAAATCTGTGTTACCTTAGTGCCCAGAGACTTCAGACAAGGCCAGAGTCCTATTGTGTGACATACAAACACAGACAATGGGGCTACTTGCAGGCTTAAACTTAAGCATGCCTTTAACATTAAACATGCCTATATTCAATTCAAAAGTTTTATTTGTTTAGCCTTAAGCCATAACAAAAATGATGTACCATTAAATACATTTAGACACGGAAGAGAGAATAAAATACAAGTATAAAAACTTAAAAACAAACTGTAAAATAGAGTTCGCAAGATCACGAGAGGATAGTTGTTTATCTTCCCAATCCTTTCGTGTCAAACTCTTCTTAAAACCCTGTGGGGGACTTTGCCCACATACACAACTGAAGGGACGTCAGAAGAGGACCTGGTAGCAAATCCACTCCTAGGCAACCCCTGTGTCCTGTCTCTTATACACATCTAGATGTGTATAAGAGACAGCTACTAGACTTTGGCCACAAGAGCAGATCCTATCTTGCCACCGCACTCCGGATCTCCGCCCCTTCAAAACATTGGATGGAAGACGATCCAAACGGAGCAGGGTCTGTCTCTTATACACATCTAGATGTGTATAAGAGACAGCTCTGGATCTCCGCCCCTTCAAAACATTGGATGGAAGACGATCCAGTCGAAGCAAAGTCATAGCCCTTCCTAAACCCGGGACTTCTATCATTTCCAGTTATTCCTCACACATAAATGTCTGTTTGTACATTTTATAAAAGGGCGCACAGCTAAGCGAGTATATTATACTCAAATCGGTCTGGATGGCTTGATCTCTCAGCTGTTTATATACCAGGCGCTTTTGGGTACAGAGTGGCAAAGGACCTAGCATTTCTCCTGAAAGACCCAAATACTGAAGCTACCTATTCATTTTGTTCCTCCAAAGCCTGGGAGAACACCAATTTCCTGCCTCAAGATAGCATTGGTGAGGGAGACGGAACTCAGGCATGTTGGCCATCTTGGACCAATAGTTCAAAGTTGCCATCTTTATTTTAACTTCCATTGGGAGCATTCCTGTTTCAAATCTGAGCAGACAGGCCGGGACCGATTGCGGGACCATAAGAATCGCTCTTAAGAAGTGATTTTGTAGTCTTTCAAGGTCTCCAGCTACAGAGAGTCCCCAGACTTCTGCCCCATACAGTGCAACGGGTCTAGTTTTTAACTCAAATAGTTTCAGGCCTGGCTTTACCAATCGCCCCCCATGGGTCCTCCAAAATTTTAGGAGACCCCTCTAATTGACTGGGCAAGTTTTAATCTAGCACCCTCTACATGGTGCTGCCATGAGGTCGAGGCTGAAAAACGAATCCCCAAATAGCTGTAACTTTCAACCTGCTCCAGTTGTTTCCCATCCAACAGCTATTCTTGTCCCCTGGATCATTTACCCATTACTAAGACCTTGGATTTGTTGTAGTTTATCACAAGGTGCATGTCTAAACAGAACTGGCCAACTCTATCTAGCATCCGCTTCATTCCCAACAGGGCTGGTGATATTGGGTACTTTCAGACATGACGTTAACCACCCTTTAACCACCCTTGGTGGTTATTTATGCATGTTGCAGGGCTGCATAGGGCACCAATACAGCCCTGCAACATGCATAAATAACCACCAAGGGTGGTTAAAGGGTGGTTA
>QEPC01003117.1:2580611-2590770 GCA_003113815.1 Sphenodon punctatus
TCATGTCTGAAAGTACCAATTATGGCCATGTCATCTGCATATAGTAAGATGGCCACGAGTCTATCCTGAATTTTAGCTGGCATATAATAATCACCTTTTAAAGCAGAGACTATTCCATTAACATAAAAGTTAAAAAGAAAGGGGGCCAAGACACAACTTGTTTGACCCTGTTGGTAACTAATATTTGATCCGTAAGGTTACCGCCCTTGTCTAATCTGACCCTGGTTGTCGTTTTACTATAGAGGGCTTGAACCAGACAGGCCAGCCTACGATCCATATTTGTGCTGTAAAGTTTTTCCCAGAGTAAATTCCTATTAACCATGTCGAACGCTGCACTTAAGTCCAGGAAGGTTACCTCCCCTTTCTAACTTTTACATATTTATCAGCCAAATGCAACAGTGTCAGACAGTGGCCGATGGTTGCATACCCTGCCCAAAAACCCGCTTGCTCCTCTGAAAAAAAAAATGCGGCTGCTGCCCAATCTTCCAGTCTGGCAAGAAGAATCCTGGCATATACATGCCTATAACTAAAGCAAGTCCATAAGTGTTTGCAGGATTGATACACAAAACATAAATTAACATTAGCAAAACTCCTGCTTAGTTCAGTGAAACAGTTATTTCCTCCCATGTACAATGCACTTCACTGTAAGGCCCTTCATTAGAGCGGATCTTAGACTATAACAAACTGGTGGCTTTTCCCCCTGTCATTTTGATTGTTCTTTGCTATTACCAGCCCTTCACCAAACAAACAAAAAGCTTAAATCTCAAGCAGCCTATATAGCAGGGTATACTGTTAGGCCCTGGCTTATTATACGCAGAATCCATTTAATTTCTTGTTAATTGTAAAGGGTCACTGAGTCAGGTCTCTTAAAAGTGATGTGGGTATCCACGTGAGACCCCTAAAAAGGGGACTCGATTTTGAAGGGTGCATGCTCAGTGTGTTCTAAAAATCAGACTCTTAAGCAAGGTTTAAGCCCTGCAGTGACAACCCCCCAGGACCCCTTCAGTGACAGAGCCTGGCCCAAGCCCTTCAGACTCTGGCCAGGTTGGGCTCCTGGTGGGCAAGAGATGTTCCCAGGTGATGGGGTAATGTCAGAAAAGGGGTGGGGTTAAGGTGGTCCACCACCTTTTTCCTGGCGTGTCCGTGCCCTTTTATCTCAATCTTGCGTGTGGAAGAGCCTGGCTGTGTCAGGACTGGGCTTGTACTAGTATCAGACCTGATTTTTTGAGCCTGAACAGGTCTCTAGTTGGACACCAGAAAACATGAATTACGCCGAATCACTATTGATCCTTGATCTTTATTTTCAAGGATAGTTGTTACTTTTAATTAACTAAAGGCTTTGTGCTAGCAGGACTCTTAAACAATTATGGATAATGCTCTTGAGCGCTCTATCAGCACTTTTGTTGGGAGTTTTGACACCATCCTGGTACTTTTGATAATCGGAAGGCATACAGCAAATAACTTAGAATTAAAGATTATCAGGAGCATAGTGAGAGGCAAGGGCAGGAGCAAAACTTTCCCCAGTTCTGGTGAGAGAGAAAAATCTCCCCCTCGAAATTGGGGGCCTTTTGCCCCTACTAACTTATCCCTTAGGAGCTAGAGCACGGTGGCTGTATACCACTCTCCTTCCAATAAGCAGCAGCAGCAGGGAGAGAAGGCCAGAGATGGCAGCAGTAGTAGAGTTGGGGAGAGGACCCCAGATGTGGCAGTACTCTCTGCCCCAGCAGCTGTAGCTGCTTTGTAACGGCCATAGAGGCAGTAGTGGCTGGAAGCAGAGGATTGTGCGTCCATACTATAGTGCAGTGTGAGGAGGGGACAGTGGATAAGTGTGCTCTCGTGTGTGTGTGTGTTTGTGTGTGTGTGTGTGTGTGTGTGTGTGTGTGTGTGTGTGTGTGTGAGAGAGAGAGAGAGAGAGAGAGANATGTGCATTCCAGCCCTTCTTCCTCTGTGAGAATTCAAGCATTACATTTAAAAATACCCAGAGATTAGTTATTAATTCAATATTTTAATGACTGCCAAAGTTCAGGCTGAGAAAAGATTAATAAAATCAAAATATTTTATAACATTTAATAATCTATGAGAATTTTTCTCAACTATGTACTGCAGAGTTGTGACTTTAAAATGATTGCCTTCAGTATTCTGGCCTTTCTTGTGGGAGGCACATAGAAAAATGGGGATGGCTACAGCAGAGGCTGGTTGGGTGAGAAAGATAAGCTGAGAAAAACGACTTGGTGTTAAAGCCAGGACGTAGGTGACAGACAGCATCGGTACCCTTGTAAGTAGTGTCAGGATCCAAGCCAGAGCAGCAATTACAGGATCAGTAATGGCAGAGACAAAGGAGCTGTCAAACTGCAGACCAGGGTCTATTGCAAGGAATCAATCGGAGAGAGGATTACAAGCCGAAGGGCAGTGTTTGAGGTCAGAACACAGAGTCAGACCAAGGTAGTCTATCCAGGGGATGCTGGAGAAGGAGGTGGAGGAGCAAGGATGGAACAGGGTCTGGGGAACACAGGATAGCTTGTGGTGCCACAGCATCCGCCTTGCTCCTTATGCGCAAAATGACCACCACTGCCTTTGGAATCAGCCCTTCGGCTGGTAATCCTCTCTCTGACAGATTCCCTGGGGAATGGGGGTGAGGGAGATTGGACTCACTGCCCCAGGAGTTGGGACAGATGTGAGTACGATTCAGTTTCCCACTGACTTCAATGGGAAAAATCCAAATCTGAAAATCCAAATCCGTAAAAAGAAAATGGATCTTCAAAAAAACAGAACTGAAAAAAAACAACTGAAATTTCATCAGAAGTTCCACCCCTATAGACCACACGCTGTGCAGCAGGGAGGCCAGACAACTGGTGATGATCTGGAAGTATATATGGGCATCCTCAACTAATCACAGCAGGGGTCAGGATGGTCCAATCAGAGGTAGTAGAGGCAGGTCAAAGAGGCTGAAGAGCTGAGTGCTGATTATGAAAACTGGCTCCTGAGTAGCTCCCTTGGCCTGAGTAGTAGGCCAGCATCTCTAACATTAGCAGACCCAGGTTCATATCCCAGAAACCCTGACATTTAACGCCACATGGATCAGAAGCTCCCTCCAGAGTCTAGAATTCCTCACTGCTTCTCTTTCCTCCACTGTTGACTGTCTTGTAGCACTGATGCACATACCATTTCATCTAGGTGCCTCACAAAGCTCTTGCAAGACTTAAAATATCTATCCATAAGTGATTTTCTCAAGGTCACCTTAAAAACTAAGTCTGTAGCAGGGCAGTGAAGGCCAGGTCTAGCTTTATAATCAGGGCCTTGTGTATTCTGCAAAAAAAAAAAAAGTTCCAAATTCTGTGTGTTTCAGGGTTTTTTGTCTCATTTCGTGACCAAGTAACCCCAATTCCTCAAGAAAAACCAAAGTTCTGCAAGCAATATATTTTATGCTAATTAACTAAATATATGTGACTGGTGCATTATTTAAAATAAAGTGAGTTCCCAGCATACCATTCCATCAATTTTGGACATCTCATATTTTAAAGTCACAAAATATCATACAGACCCTCTTACCTGATCATCTTCAGCAGCTGTTAACAGGGATTCCATGGCCCCACAGTATATGCCAGTAGTTGAAAGTGGCAGAACTCAATTGGCTAGCTCACAATAGTGCTGGTATCCACAGTACTCACCACCCAAACTGTAATTCTGTGCTGCTAGAAGTAACCTCTCTGAGAATTTGGCCACATTGCAAATTTTGCAAAAATTGCTGCTATGCAATAGTACAACATTCCCAGGGGGCGGTCTGTTCATAAGTACCAAACTACTCTTTGTCCCTGCTGTAGTCCTGAAACCACAAGTGACTTGTTTGAAGACTATAATCTTAGTGTGCTAGCTGGGCCATGAATTCAAGGAAGTATTAGGTCTACGCTACCAGCTCCTATACAGGTAAACTGGTAGGAGAAACCTCTAATGTCTCCTCTTAAAAACCTTTCCCAGTTTCGTTGGACATCAGAGTTTTGCTTTTTCAAGGGTTAAGGAGAAAGTGACAACCATAATTCTTAATCCTTTCTGTTTTCTTTTGTCAGATAAAGTTAGGACCTTTTCAATATCTTAGCTTTATTTTTAAATGTAATTTTCTGTAATTACCTTGTCCTGCTTTCCTTCCAAATCCCTCCATTTCATTTTCTGCTGTGGTTCACTGAAGCTGTTTCAAGCTTCTTCTAACTCTGCCAAGCTTCTTCATGCATAAATACATCTTTGCAGCACAGAATAAAACGGAGGCAGATGAAAGGAAAAGAAACTATTCTTTAGCCACACACTCTGTGCATTTTGCATATTGCTCTTAACACACATTGGCAGCCCACACCATAAAGGTCCCTATTATGGAAGAAAGTGACATTTGAGTCACTTTTGTTTTGCTTTTTTATATCAGACATGATCCTCACATTTCTTCCTCTTGCTCCTACTTTGCAAAAAGGCTCTGTGGATATGTCCTTTTGAATACTGTGCGCTTGAAACAAAGGCACCATTTGGTGAACTCTGCTCCTTTAAATAAGGAGTGGAGTCGGGTGATGTGCTCAAACCATACCAAACTAAGGGTGTTTTTAAACGAGATGGGTGGGCAGGGACCATGGACCCTCACGGTCCATGGTTGGTGCTGGTGTGTAGGTGTCCTGTGTGTGGGAGCACTTCAAATGAGCGTCCCCTCCCCCCAGCATGGCTGCCCGGTCCACACGGAGCACTCCGGATTTTTCCACAGTACCCCGTGCATCGACTGAGTGGGCGGTGCATGGGTCATGGGAGCGTGCACCCCCACGCACCTAATTCAGACAAGCACTCCCCCACACGGTCAGTGGGTGTGCATGCATGGGGGTGTCTCATTTAAAAACACCCTAAGAATTGTATTTGTCAACCTTCCATGAGTTAAATGGCATCACCTTGACAGGAATGCAATGGAATTGAAATGGTGGCCCAAGCATAGATCTAAAATAGAGCTGAGGTGGCATTTCCATTCTCATAGTGCTCTGTCTGCTGTTGCTATCCCAGTGTTTGGGGGCCGTGGCGGAATTGATGTGGCAGAGCAGACTGAAGCTCAACCCCGATAAGACGGAGGTGATGGTGGTGGGGAGAGTGAGGGAGGTGTCGGCCCCCCTGATTTGGGGGGTTCGCCCTCCCGTAGCTCAACAGGTCCGGAGTCTGGGGGTGGTGCTGGACGCAGATCTCCACCTGGAGCAGCAGGTAGAGGGGGTGGCGAATGCTGCCTTCTGCCAGTTGTATCTGGTGCGGAGGTTGCGTCCGTACGTCTCTGGCCAGGACCTGGCCTCCTTCATCCATGCCTTCGTCACCTCGAGGCTGGAGTATTGTACGGTGGAGTCTATGACTTCAGAGGCCACAGGGCAAATGGCTCCTGGCAGGCCTACAGAACTCCTTAGGACACATTTTGCCCTGTCCAAAAAGGATGGCTTAGTTAGGGGTGGTCAGGAGGTAGATCGTGATCCACTAGTAGATCACAAGTTAGTCTCCAGTAGGTGTAGGAAAAGGGACCAGCCCCTCAGAGATAATCTTTGGGGAAGAAAGTAATACTGGTGCCCCATGGAGTGTTTCCAGTAAGGAAAAGGGCTGGAGAGCACCTTCAATGCAGCAGAGAAGGCTCTCTCTGAGAGGCGTGCTTCTCTCTGCTCCTGAGACCAGTTGCTGAGGTGCCCTAGGGCTGGTCCAGGCCTGAAGCACTAGAACCCGGGCAGCAGGGGTCATGGTAGATCACCTAAGGTTGATACACCTGGATCAAGTGGATTACATGCACCATAAGTCTGGCCACCCCTTAGTTAGTGGTTGGAGTACTAGCCTAGGATCAAAGGCTTAGTTTTTTGCTCTGTCCCAGATGTATTCTGTGATCTTGAGTAAATCTCTTAGGGTGCATCCACACAAGCTGCAAGGGCCCAATTCCTGCGCAGCCCATTACAGGCACGCGCAGCTGCCACACTGTGGGGCAAGTGCGGGGAGCTGGGCAGGCAGTTACAGGAACATCAGGCAGGTGCCCGGCCCTGTTCCGCCTCCTTTCCCCGACCTGACCGAGATCCCACTCGCAGCGGTGATGTGGTCGCACATGACAGCCAACAAGTGCCCAACACTCAAGGTCCCGTAGTGGTGCTCCCGGTGTGGTGGGGCAAGCGTGACCCAGGCACATACGTTGCCCCACCTTGGGCAGCCTTACCCCAGTTGGGATCCACTTATTTCTCATAAGTGTCCTCTAAAAACTGCATATCCAACCACCCTACTTGTAAGCCACATGTGGGTCCCAGCAATGGTAAGGCTGCTCAACAATGCATCCTTGTAATTTTTATGAGGAAATGTCATGTAGCAGCCAGCTATTCGCCCCCCGCCCCCCAGGCAGGGAAAACATTTTGCACACACCGGCCACACAATGCACTGCATCGCGTGGCCCGGCTGCCCAGAATGGGGTAAGGCTACCCAAAGCGTGGTAGTCTCCCCACTCTGGCCGTTTTTACATGGACACCCCCTTCCCCGCTCAGACGGGTGTTGGGGGGGGCATCTGTGTAAACGGCCGGCGGTGGGTGGGGGGATGGGTGTCCGCTCAGTGTTTGTCTGTGTGCACACTGAGCGGGATGGGTGGGGGTGCCTGTGCGCTACCTCGCAACACCCACCTCCACCCACAGAGCCCTCCAAAAAACCGGAGGGGGCTCTGTGGGTGGAGGTGTGCGTGTGTCATCCATATAAAGAGACACCCACTCACCTCGGCCAAACACCCATCCCGCACCCATCTCCGTCCGTGTAAAAAGGGTCTTAGTCTCTCTGTGTCTCAGTTTCTCATTGCAAATGGAAGGAATAATATAATTTCCTTGCTTCACAGTAATGTTGTTAGGATAGCAACACTTTATGGTGATGCTTTCTGAACTATAGTAACAGGGACTATACAAAAGGTTAGCTAGATAAGACAATCCTATAATACAAAGATCACTATATAAAACTATAAAGTTCTGCTTTTCTGGATTAGAAAAATTGCTGAACTTCTCAGGGTGTATGCAAGATTCCGTGGTTTTTTCCCTTTAAAATATCAGTTCTAATTGTTCATTTTAATAAAATCCCTACTTTGACAATACCAATTAATCAGGCTTTTAAAAAAAGGCCTGGTTGCTACTAAGTCATGTTCTCATAATTTTAGTTGGCACTTCACAAAAATATGGTCTAGGGCTAACCTCAAACAGTCATCCGGAGAAAAACAACGTATTTTCCCATGTCACCACCACTATGGCACATACTAACCACAACTATTCAGCCTGTCAATTTGCAGTTTATATTATGATATAATATAAGCTGCCTTACAATATTCCATGGTGGAAAAGCAGCAAGTGGAATGCCAGACAAACATTTGCTGGGGTGACAGACTGCAGCAATATGAGAGTCAGAAATATACTTTCAGCAGAACAGGAAGTGGAGGAACACGTTAACTCACTGGAGAGAAATAAATTGCCAAGAAACTCCTAAAAAGACTGCTGTTGCCTGTCCCAAACTATCTAGTCACAGCGTGCTATGGGGAAGGAGGTCAAGTTTAATGCTTAAACTTGGTCCTTGCTTGCGATTCTAAAGGACTGGGAGTGCTGTCAAGTATGGTATAAGCAATGATCCATTCTGATAGTCAATCTAAAAAAAAAGTATTAGTAGGCTTTGGCCTCTGTTAAAGGTGTTTCAGACTGTGCAACAAGCCTTTAAGGGTGGCCAGATATGCAAATTATAGAGGACGCTTATGAGAAATACAGGTTACAGGGCTGAATTGTCTCCACTGCAGCCCTGCAACCTGTATTTCGCATAAGTGACCTCTAAAATTTGCATATTCAATCACCCTACTTGTAAGCCACATGTGGCTCCCAGGCAGCTCAAGTGCCACTCCTAGAGACAGGCTTGGTCCTAAGGCAGTTATATGGCCTCGGTTACATGTCCACAGTGCTAGTGTTTTCTTGAAGGACACTGGTCAGAAACATAAGACAAACAGAAAAAAGAAACAAGACAAAACAAATTTCTAAGATTGACCTTGCTGCTAGACTGATGTCCTGACCATTCCCTGAAATTCTGGAACTGATCAGTTGTAGTTTTCCAAACTCACACAAACAGAAAATTGCCAGGGAGTGGTGCATAAGGCCTCCCTTCACTTGAGCATTTATCTGTTGAAAGGACAATAAAGCCGAATCCCTCATTAACTCAGTTTTGTTATTTAAAGTTTTGTAAGCAAGCTTAAGTAAAAAATAAATCATGTTGTACCAATGTTTGTGACACATCTCTGTTTCACTTCAGCAAGGTTCTAACTTTCTTGATTTTATCAGGTGAGTCCTCATTTTGCTATTTCTTCTCTGAAACAGAAAGAAACCCCTTCTGGAAAGCAGTATATGAGAGCACCCAGTACCACAGCTACCTTCGGCCTGGACTGCTACCTCTGCTTCCAGGTCCCAGGGTTTAATTTAAAAAACAAAACAAGCAAACAAACAAAACCTGTGGCTCAAGCCCCACTTGGGACAGCAACTTCTCAACCCCTAGAAGAACGGGGGATGTTCATTCACAGGGTCTGGAGAAGCTGCCCTACTGAGACCCTGCCAGCCACGGCAGGATTCAGTGTGCTGAGGCACTCGGATCCCCTACTGGGCACCATGGAAATAAGAAGGGGAGTTGTGGAGTTTGAGCCCAGTAAAGTACTTATGTCCCCAAGCAGTTTAATTGTGTGGGTCCTTCTCCAAAGTGCTAGTGAAAAGATGAAGCGGGGATAAATGGAAAGGGAAGGAATGAGGGGTATGAACTGGAGCAATACGTGATCCTATAACAGCAGTTGCTGGTGTCATTGGTGCTTCCCTCCATCTGACTCCTTGGGTTGCTCCCTAAATGGCTAATCCTAGGCCTAATTTTCACAGAAGAGCCAGGGCTTGACCCTGACATGAAAAGAGCTGCAAGGCCAGCCCTGCAACAAATCAAGCCCTGACAACACCTAGTAAGTTCAGTGATGTTTGCTTTTTGAGAATGCTGACAGTTGGTGTTTTTGAGGACTGTTATTATTTGCAAACCTAGATATGATATGCCACTGACATGATTATTAGAGCAATAGTATTTCAGATTGCTTTGGCTACTACTTGCAATTATGCAGTTCAGCCACTAGATGTCTCTGCTTTGTACTACTGAGGGTGCGTGTCCCCCTCCAGAAAAGGATGATCTCAAATGAAAGACATATAAAAACAAACCTATTTTGTTTATATCTTATTACTGTTCTTTCAAAGAGCTTATATCACAGCACTATGCACACCCATTTCTTGACCTACTAAGTAATATTTACCCCTACAGGCACTTTGCCTGTGGCAAAGAGGTGCTGAAGCACGCACTCTCCCCCATGGAGAACACAACTTTCAAATTAAGCCAAGACTCCACTGGCCTTCACAATAGTACTTCAATGCTGATTCTGACCAAGCTGGTCTGCTCCTCTGCCATTTCCCTACCAGACAGACGGATGTGGGGAGGACGGGGAGAGCTCTTCATAAAAGCTGGGCTGTGGATGAAGCTGAAGGAGGAACCACAGCACCCAGGAGAGTCATAGGGCATTTTCAGCAGAGGCCATTGTAAAAGGCCAAAAATGCAGGAAGTCCTGAAGTACAATCAGCACACGGTATGAAACACATGGAGCTCTTTAGGCACTCTCCCTAAAGAGCCCCTAAGAGAAGGGCACGATATGGATTGTACTGGATTTACAAACCCCCGGCAGGGTGCAGGACCTATTAGATCGGTCCGCCCCCGGAGACTTATGGAACCGGATCGGTTCCGGAATGCTCTGGGGGAGTTTCCCTTGGACCTTGACACCCGCTCTGTCGATCTCGTAGCCTTCTGGAACATCTTGTTGGCTGAGACCATTGACAGGGTGGCTCCCAGGCGTCCGCTGCCCTCCCAAGTCACCCGCAGGTCTCCTTGGTTTACTGAGGGCCTGCAGTGTTTGAAGCGGGAGAGCAGGCGGTTAGAGCGATGGGGGCACCGGACTTGCGACCAGTATGATCGATCGCAGCATAAGAGCAGTTTAAAGGCTTATGCTGTGGTGGTGGAGGCAGCAAAGAAGCAGTTCTTTGCTGCCCTTATTGCATCCGCAAAGTCACGTCCAGCGGAGCTTTTCCGGGTGGTGAAAGGCTTGGTCAGT
>QEPC01003117.1:2592000-2608048 GCA_003113815.1 Sphenodon punctatus
GCTATGTGGGGCTGCCCGAGAAGCTGGTCCGGAGGCTGCAGCTGGTGCAGAATGCTGCGGCCCGTCTCCTTACGGGGGCAGATCGCAGGGAGCACATGACACCAGTGCTCCGGGCTCTGCACTGGCTGCCTATAAAGTACCGAGCCCGGTTCAAGGTGCTGGTTTTAAAGCCCTTCACGGCCTGGGCCCTGCTTATCTGTGGGACCGCCTCACTCCCTATGTGCCCATGCGACCCTTGAGATTGTCTGTGGGAGCCTTTTTGGAGGTTCCCTGGGCGAGGCAGGTGGCCACCGATGTTAGATCTTTTTCGGTGGCCGTCCCTGCGCTGTGGAATTTGCTTCTGGAGGAGGCTCGGTTGGCTCCCACTCTCCTGCTGTTTCGGCGTGTATGTAAGACCTGGCTGTTCCGTCAGGCTTTTGGCGAGGGGTAGGGGTGGGGTGGGGGTGGTGGTGTTTTTTCCCACATATTGTAATTTTAAATTGTTTTTTAAAAAATTATATTTTTATTTAATGTTGTTCGCTGCCCCGGGCTGCCCTAAGGACAGGAGGGGCGGGATATAAATTTTAAATAAATAAATAATAAATAATAAATATGAAGAGGCTATTTTGCAGGCTCCTTTACAGCAGTGTTTTTGTGCATCTTCTGTAAACTACAACCAATCTCTGTGCAAAACGTGAACAGCATGGGACCTAATTATTCATAATTATTCATAGTTTGCAGCAAAAAAAAAGTCTTTCCTGATCTTACAGATGTACTAAGGAATGCCTGAAGGAAAGCTAACTTTGAAAGTTGTGTCTATGCCTTGATAAACTGGAAACACTTTGGTGACAGTACAGTAGCAGAACAGCTATATGGTGCCCCCAAAAGAACAATAAACTCTTTATTTAACTAGGACAAGAGAAGGCCAGGTCAAATATTAAAAATCTTATGGCAAAACAGCAAGGATAAACTTATAAGCTCCATGGTTTTGAAATCAGAGACCAAAGCAGAGAACTGTCTTTTCTTATTTGAATTTATGTTTTCAATCATGTTCCTTTCTCAAAAGAGATTTAAAATGTAGCTCTATATCAGACTTTTAAATCCTACTTCTCCACTTCAAACTTCAATTTTTCACATACCACAAAATATATGTTTTGCTTGTCATCTTTTATATGAAAATGTCAGACAAGCTTCAATATTGATTATGAACTTAAGGCCCAAAATCAGGAAAGAATCCCCATGCAGGACAGAATGTAAGCATATGCTCCTTATCACTAGGAGGTGCAGTTTGCAATGTAGGCTATCTTTGTAGGACAGAGGTGAAGACTGAGAGTAAAGGCTATGTTTTAGAAGATGGAAAGTAAAATCCCTTAAGCAAAAGAAATGATTGTTTTATTAGCATGAAAACTAACATGTACAGGCCAGAGATAAGAGGGGATTCTCACAAGGAATATGACTCAGCGAAGTTGTTCAAAAGGGTGGGGCAGTGTGCTACATGACTATTGTGAAAAGACAGACAGACAGACAGACAATCTAATGTTTGAGGAGCACAGAAAAAAAGACAACATGAAAAGAGACAGAGGCAGAGAGCAGGGGCTCGGGGGCCTGGGAGCCAGGGCTCCTGGGTTCTTTGGGAGGGGAGGGGGGGCTAGTGGCTTAGAGCAGGGGGGGCTGGGAGTCAGGGCTCCTGGGTTCTCGGGGAGGGGAGTGGGGGCTAGTGGGTTAGTGCAGGGGGGACTGTGTGGTAAAATTGAGGTTTGGAAATCCTGAGAGAGATGTCACTGCAAGTCATGCGATTTATTTCAGTTGTGTTCAAAATGCTGGAAATGGGATGTGCGTGGTAAAATTGATGGGTCCCTGTGTTTTGGGTTTATAAATTATTTATTTTAAGCTTGATGTGCATGTAGACTGTGTTTTCTTCCATCCGATGTTAACCCTGGGAACTCCTTGCTGCTGGGTTATGCCATGTCATTGGCCTACTGTCCCTCTGGCTCCGCCTACTGTCCCCCTGGCTCTGCCCCTAGGCCCGCCGGGCTTACTGCCCCAGTGTCCCTCCAACAGCAAAACCCACCAGCCATCCCTGGTAACATGTGGTTACATAGTAGTGCGGTAAACTGGCTAACTGTTGCAATATATATCTGGTTCTTTGGTTTGTTGGTTAGCCGTCATGGTAACCACTTTATGGTTGAATAGCTGCCAAACTATCCAGAATAGCAGATATTAACCACAGACAATAAATTAACTATTTGGTTCAGCTCTAACACAAAGCTCCTGAAATTGAAAAGAACAGAAATTGGGGGGGAGTTATAGGCATATTATCTCTTTAGAAAACATGAGTCCACTGTTCAGTTTTCAAATCACTTTTCTTTTTGCTGAGAATAAGTACATGCATCCTAGCTAGTAATTATATTTGATTATTGTAGCAAAGTTGCTCCCAAGATAACATTATCAGTGTTCATAGGCATATGGAAATTTCTAGGAAACAAAGTCAAGCATTCATAAAAGCTAGACACACACAAAGCATTAGTAAAATAAGACTGCAACTCTTAACACACACTTGATGTTTATTCTCTTAGGCCACAAACCACTTACTGCAGAGTACTCTAAGGGTGAAAACAGACATGACGCTAACCACCCTTTAACCACCCTTGGTGATTATTTATGCATGTTTCAGGGCTGCATAGGGCACCAATACAGCCCTGAAACATGCATAAATAACCACCAAGGGTGGTTAAAGGGTGGTTAGCATCATGTCTGTTTTCACCCTAAGTGAAGTAAATGGGATTATTTGTGAGCAAGCATGGTTTCTTGGACAGTTAAGTTTCAATCTCTCTAATACATTCAAATACAAATGATTTTATTTTTAATTTTTATTTTACATCATTTATACCCTGCATTCAACTGACAAACTAATGTACTCTAAAATACAAATTATAGATCATAAGATAAAGCGTTACCATAATAAACAACAACATAGTATGCTATCAGCGAGAACAGCACTATAAAGCAGGGAATCTTCGTTCTTGTCATCATCTGTTTTCTTGACTTTAAAGCAGGGCTATATGGCCTGACTCCCCGTGGCCATAAAGACCTTTCCTGTGGCCCGCCATGCCTCCTCCTGCTCTGACAACAACATTTCCTCCAGCCCCTGCACTGGCATGAAACCCTCCTTCCTCCATGCAGCAAGCCTATTAAAGGCACTGGCCAGATCCCTCCTTCCTGCTCCCTGGCTCCAGCTTCCTGCTGCTGCCGATGTCCCCACCAGAGCCCCTCGCTGCCACTTCTGCCACCCGGATCTCCAGTCCCAGCTCCTCGCTGCCAGGGGGTGGGGTTATGGAAATTGAAGGCGGGGCCACATATGGCCCAGGGTTGAGTGCAAACCAAATTTTCCAGCCCTTGGCACAAATCAAGTTCAGCACCCCTGCTTTAAGGGCACACACTGTAATTACATTTCTAATCTCTTCTCTGCAAGCATGAAGTCTAGAAACGTAGTAGAACTTTATAGAAACTTTACTAGAAAGTGAAAATTGAGATTCTTAGGGCTAAAAATTGTGAGCACTGGCAACACTAAGAAAGTGGAGAAGATACAGAAGAAAAATGAAACCAACAGCAATGCTTTAGTTGGGTGTGACAGGAAGTAGCGTTTGTACCTCAAGCACTCCCTTGGGGTAGTTTTGTACCCCAGATGCACAGCTATTGCGGTAACTCACAAGTTAGTGGCTCCCCAGCTTGGCCCTTTTAGGACACTGTCACCTGCTCCCAGGGGCACAACATACCCAAAGGACAGTGAGATAACGCTAACCATTTCTTTCTTGTGAACAAAAAGAGGCTCTGGGATACGTTTGTACCACAAACACAATTGATTTTGTCATTATGGGGTATGTTTGTACCCAATCTCATACTACTAAGGGGATAAATGGACCCCAATCAATTTTCATTTTACGTGACAACAGAAGTTAGTATGTCACAATACACACAACCCTGCAGACAGACAGACACACACGGACCCATACAGTCATTCCACTGGCTGCGTGTCTTGTGGGGTATATTTGTACCATATGCCTTTAGGTCATCATGACTGAGATTCCTTCAAGCTGTCTATTTTGAATTGAAAATGATTAGATAGTTTTTCAAAATACCAAAGAACTTGGCATTTGACCCCAAATGTAGAAATTGACCCCATTAGTGTAATTTTTTTTATAGACAGTTGAGAAGGGTTAATGTTGTTTTAACCTTTTTGTGTTATTTTAAATAAAATTACTAGTTTTGAAAATGAATTGTCATTGTTTATGGAATCATCTGCATACGATGATACCCCAGAAGACAACAAACGTTGTTCTTTTCATGGGAGTGCTGCAGTTAACAATAACCAATATTTATTTTTTGATATAAATATATACCCTATCTTTCCCCTAACGATCAAGGTGGATTACAGATCCAAATATCTAACAGTTACCTGTTGTAAGCCCTAGTGCAGGGACCGTGTCTATTCAATTACTTTGTAAAGCGCCAGGTACATTGCTGGTGCGATATAAATGCTTGCTAATAATAATAATAATAATAATAATAATAATTAATAATGTACCTCAGTCAGCAGTTACCTGATTAATCAAAATACTGACTAATACTGCTTTACTGTTACCACATATATCCGAACTACCACATAAACAATTTATAATTTTTCTGCATTCTGACTTTTCCAGTTTACTCCTGGACCAAGAGCAAAGCTGTAGCCAACAGATTTGAACCAGTTTCTAATGGAACACTGAGTTAAATTGGTTGAACCTAGGGGTTCAGAGAGTGAACAGGAAAGGAATTTTGAACTAGCTGGGATCCACAGCGCAGACAGGGAAGTGGAATGCAGCAACCAGTAACATGATAATACAGTAACTCAGTTAAACTCTCGATGTAACCAAGCCAAGCGCGTGCACCTGGGACCTCGCATCCTCATGAATGTTACACTCCTTGTCTCTCCCTCTGTTCCCCTTCCTTCGTCTCCCCCCAGCCCCCGTCTCTCAGATTGTAAGCCCTAGGGCAGGGACCGTGTCTATTCAATTACTTTGTAAAGCGCCAGGTACACTGCTGATGCTATAGAAATGTCTGATGATGATAATAATAATAATAATAATAATAATAATAATAATAATAAATAAACTGTCAGTTAAGAGCAGTAGTCATTTATTGTCGGTTTGGTTACCAAAATATTCTGTGCAGATAACTGTAATGAGTTAAGGAGCAAATTTCTTAGATCCCAAAGTGTGGGGGATTATGATTGTGATATTGTATTGGATGTCCAGAGTGAATAGCAATGCCGTTAGGCAAGGTTTTTAGCAATGTATAGGTAATTTACGATAGTATGTGCCGGGGTAGTATATCCTCCCTGTTTTCTTTTAAGTAGGGGTTGGTTTAGGCGAAGGTGTTGTCGCCAAACCAAGGGTGGGTGGTGGTTTTGTCTGTTTTATTTGTTTATTCGTGATTTGTTCTGTGTTGTAAGTTGACAATGACTAATTGGTCACGTCTAATAAACTGATTTGATTTGATTTGATAACCGTCTCTACTCTTAATGGAAAGTGACAAAATAGTGGGAGAACAGAGCATAGGAAAATGCTTGGGTTTGGACTTCAATGGGAATTTCAGATTCAGATTTTTCAGGTTCGGTTCTTTAGAAATTTCAGATCTCAATTCGGATTTGGATTTTTTGCATTGCATTTTTCCCCACTGAAGTCAACGTGAACAAAGTGCAATGCAAAAAATCCGAATCAATGTTAAAGATCTGAATTGTCTGAAAATGAAAATGATCTGAATTTTCGGATAGAACCAAAGCAGCTATTTTTGGGTAGATTTGGTTCTGTCCGAATCTGAAATGTCCATCCCTAGAAATGACAGTAGTTGAAGGGAGAAAACCAGGGAACTGATTTAGCACTTTTAAAGGGGGGTGGGATTAAGTGATTGT
Source organism: Sphenodon punctatus (assembly GCA_003113815.1). Lineage (NCBI taxonomy): Eukaryota > Metazoa > Chordata > Lepidosauria > Sphenodontia > Sphenodontidae > Sphenodon > Sphenodon punctatus. Next base: position 2,597,933 of record QEPC01003117.1, read on the forward strand.
TGATGCCATGAAATGGTAAGACACCTTTTCAGAGGTAAGGTTTGTTTCCTTGTTTTATTTAACTTTAGACAATCTTTTATTTAACTTTAGACAATCACTCAATGTATTGTTGTTTTGATGGTGGTGGTTGTGGTGCTGGTAGTCCCTCCATTGTACTCTCCAGTATTACCTTTTTGGCCAGTACAGCAACAGGTTTTGTTATCTTGTACTGGGCTCCCAGCATTGTTTGGTTTGTACTGGGATCACAAGACAATGGCAGTCATTAACACCTCATTAATCCAGCTGGAGAAAGAGTCAGTTGATGGGGAAGGAAACTGAAATTGGAGGCCCTGACTCATTCATTGCCGGGGGGAGGCAGGAGAGAAATGAACTTGGGATAAGCAAGGCTATCAAACAAAAAGGGTAACACCCAGGCAGGAGGGAGCTGAAAACTAAAAGAGATAGGATGAGATGCGGGAGTGCTTGAGAGAGATGATTGTTTAGCTGCTGAAAGAGACTGTGGCTGCTTCCACCTGGACTCCGTCAAGTGTCTTTAAAACGAAACCTTTAGAGTCAAAGACTGGTCGCACCCCGTGCATATCCTGGCTTGCGCATTCCCTCCCGCAGCCTGAATATGTGTGTGGGTGGGTGGGAGGTCTGAAAGTTGTCTAAGTCAGATCTGTGTAACTCTGCATTTTGAGGAATTTTGGATCCAAGTTCTAACTTGTGAATGGTTCTTACCGTTCACTCGATACAAACCAAATTTCTGAAGCCAAACACCCACAAACTCTGGAAAGCCTGAACTCAGATCTCAGCTTCACATTCAAGCCAAACACTGCATAAAGCTTCAATGGGAAACACCCTATAAGAAACATCAGACTCACTTCAGTTACATTTTAACTGTATCATGGTTAATGTCATTAGAATAAACTCTGATAAAGGCTAGATATTTACTGTTGCCCTTCCCCTACCTCCAAATATGAAAAAAAATAACTAGTGAGAGAAAACAACTTGAAATAATTCCTGTTAAATTATGCAATTTCCTTTTCCCGCTCTATTTCTTAAAGGTCTGTGTGTGGAAATGTTTCTTCTCTTGCCTAGTAATCTGCATTTTAAAACTTAAAACAAAAAAAGAAGAGTTGTTGAAGATTCTTTTTAAATACAAAAAGCTACATAAAAGAGCTAGTTGGAACACTGAAATTGGATGCCTGCAGCTAAAGCCTTGTCCACATTACACAAGTAATGAAATGGATGGTCGCTGGAGTAGGGTTGGACAGCAGGATTAGCGAGCAGATCGGCCCAGTTTGGTTGGAGGATGGGAGCAGCAGTGAAGTGCGGAGAGCTGGTGGGATCTCTGTTGATGCCGGTGGGATCTCTGTTGATGCCGGTGGGAGAGGTAGCAGGAACAACAGATGGTCTCAGCTCAGCTCGAGCAGGGGTGATCGGAGGCAGGTGTGATGCAAGAAGGAGAACTGTGCACGATGTTTGAACAGAGGAAGAGGGGTATATATTTATTGCCCGGGAAGAGACTCTTCCCCCTTGGTGAGAGCAAGGGGGTGGAGTAGAGGAGGGCTTCTCCCTGGTGGCAGCAGGGTGGAGGTGGAAGATGTTTGGCAGGATGGCTAACACTACCTGTGTGTAGGTGTTGGGAGACTGCTAGATGGATGGAGGGCATATTGTATGATTTATGTAAGGGTTAGGGTTGGGAGTCGTTAATTGGGGATTGTTATTATATTTATGATGTATTATGATGTATTATGTATTACTGTATTTTGGTTGTTGTAAGCCGCCTTGAGTTATCTCTTGATAAGAGAGTGCGGGATAGAAATTAAAAGTGGATTGGATTGGATTGGATTGGATTACATTTGGGGCCTGTTTAATGTTGAATCCAGACAGCTTGGGCCAATACAGGTGACTGGTCTTCCTAGATACACACAAACTGCTTTGAGACTCCTCACAAGACCATTTATCTTCTACACTGATAGTCACTGTACCAGTCTGGCTAAGCACAGTGGCTTGTAGTGAGCATCCAATCAGCTGGACCAGTCCAGGCTTAAAAATAGTCCAGTACATGAGAACAATCAGATTAGTTTCTAAGACACCGTGTGTGAATTTACAGTATTCTTGGGCTAGTCTAAGACCGCTTTCACACCTCCCCTGTGCATATGTTGGCAGCGGCAGGAAATGCACAAGCCAGAATATGAGCGGGGTTCGGCCGGTCTGAAAGCCCACCCCCACGTGGGGCTCTGATGGGTCACCCTGTCATCAAACGAACACTCACACTCCCTCCAAGCATGTTTAAGACAATGATAGTAAAAATGCCAAAATATTTTCTACTGTAGTAATCCCACTATTACTCCAAATGCAGAAACTGCACTGGTTGCTCCAGTGATAGTGGCAGAATAGACACAAAAACCCACACGTGTGTACACAAGAGTACCTGCAGTACATCTTACAGTAATATCTGTTGCAAGGTGCTGTGGTATTGCAGCTCAATTAATAGTGTATTAAGGTGAATACATCACATGCAATATCATCATGCAGTACCTCATCATCACCCTGCAATTATTTCATGACTCCACTCTCTACAGCAGACCAAAATTCTTCTCACAAGGTAATTTTAGACGTTAAGATACCACGGTCAACCACAGTGAACCCCCTGTGGTGGCCACAGTACCGTAACGTCTGTAGTGCGTTCCTCCAGATGTTCACCACAGTGAACACCGGGCGGGAAACACATCGACCACAGTTCTGGACCTCCGGCCGCCCAGAGGTCCAGAACCGTGGTTAGCTGGACCACGGTCCAGAATCGGCAGACAGTAACGTCTGTTACCTCCGCTGATTCCAGACCGTGGCCTGGACCCCGATGCGGGATCAGGCGCAGCAGCCGGAGTGGCCGTTGCGCCTGCCCATCTCCTGGAGGGCGGCCGGCCAGGAGGGCGGGGCTGTGCGACCGCATGTCACGCAGCCCCACCCCCTCCCCGATCCCCTGTAGGAATCAGCTGGCATGTCTAAAGGACGGCCGGACTGATTCCTCACCGGGATCCGAAACGGATCTCGGTGCGTGGTTGGACGTGGCGAATCCAGAGCTGAAATTACCCACAGTTAGACCTTTGCTCAAAGGGAATAAGTGATGTTGGTTGCAAGGAGATAATTGAGTTAGCATTCTACTACTCTGTTCATGTTAAACATTTGGGGGAACTCTCCTGAGACATATGCTCCATTCACATGTGCAGAATCCAGATGAGAAACATGTCCTTCTAGAGCTACTGACAGAGTTTCCTCCAGTCACCTTCTCACAGGATAGTTTACCACCCTTCCAGTCTGCTATACAATCTACACAATTTTGCTTAAAAACAAGAAGGAAAAACGTGTGACATTAAAAGTAAACACTAAAATATCAGAAGCCATTTCAGCACCTGACCACACCATGAAGTACGTTTCAGGTAGCATACAGAAATCAAAATGGAGTAAGCATGAACAAATTTTAATTCTTTGCAGTTTTGCTCTAGTGCTTCATTTAAGCACTAAATCAGACAATGTTCTCTTTTCTGTGGTATTACAAAGCATGCTTGCAGGAAGAACACAAAATTATAGCTCTTCACCATTATTATATCATAAACCTCAACATAGCAGCCACCTCCTTAAAAAGTTCATCAATCACAGCTATGTTTGTTTTCTTAAGACTCTTCTGAAGTAATAGCAGAAAGACCATTCAAGGTGAGCTATCTGGATGGTTTACCTTGACAGTGTTCTAGCTTTTTTTTCAAGGGGTGTGAAAACATATGAGATAGCAGCCGGTCGAATCCCCTGCCGAATTCATGGAGCAGCAGTGCAGCCACCACTTGTGGGGCCAGTGTAGGGAGCAGAACATACATGCAGCCGCCACACTGCCCTCACACTCTGGGCTGGGCCAAGGAACACAACACATGGGCAGGACTCTGTCCCAGGAGCAGTGTCCACTGACCACCAAAAGCAGGATTAGGCCCATGAAAAGTAGACAGCAGATCACTCCTTGACTGGAGTGCTGGAAAGAACTCCCAGGCCAGAGCAATCCCATCCAGAGGCTGCGCATGGCACCAGTCCAAGGGGCTGCCATCCCTGCAGAGCTCCTCCCGGGCAGAGCTGTTCCTGGAGAATGCCCTGCAGGCCAGTCCCCTTTGCCCAGAGGTGGCGGGTCCCAACATGGGCAGAGGCAGCGCAAATGCCACAAACTGCATATGCCTGGGCTCGCCACCGCTGCTGCCCTAGGAACGGGTCCTGCTGCCACACGGGGTGGGAGATGAGGAGGGAGGAATTGTGCGGGGCTGAGCTCTGGAGTTCACCACCCCCGGGCAAGGGTGACTTCCCTCAGTCCCTCCCTCCCGGCAGCAACTTCTCCTGGCCATGCCATCAGCTGACTGGCAGTCAGGGGTGGGGTCTGTTCACTCCCACCCTACACCATCAGCTGACAGGTAGCTGGGTAGCTGGGGTGGGGGAGGTTTTCTGTTCACTCCCAGCCCACACCATCAGCTGACAGACAGCTGGAGAGGGGGCATGTCTGCTCACTCCCAGTCCGTGCCATCAAATGACAGGAAGCTGGTGGCCGCTGTTCCCAGGCCCTGCACAAACAAAAATTTCCAAGTGATCAAAATTAATTTTTGTATTACCTAACTGTCACAGTGGGAAATTTAGTTTGGAAAAAAGTATTTTTGTGCTGGAAAGAACAGTTTCCATTTTGGGGGGGAATTTCCTGGCCAGCCTGTACCCCTAGTTTATACATTCAGCCATTTTCCTCACTATGGTAATTATTATTTTTTCCATCATTATTGTCTAGTCACTTCCTGAACGAATCCTGCACAAGCTCCTAGTCTTCACCTATAAAGCTCTTCACAACCTTGCTCCCCCCTACCTCTCTGCACTTATCGCCCTCCATACTCCAGCCCGTGCACTTCGCTCCTCCTCTGTCCCCTCTCTCGCCCTTCCACGCCTTCCCTGCTCCCCTAAGCGCCTTCGTCCCTTCTCACTTGCTGCCCCCCATGCCTGGAACTCCCTCCCTGTCCACATCTGCCTTGCCCCCTCCCTTCATACCTTCAAATCTCTCCTTAAAACTCACCTCTTTCGCTCTGCTCTGTCTGACTCTTTATCCTGCTGAGCCACTATTCCTATACCTACAATCGGTTTACCCTTATCCTTGCAACATGGACCTGCCTGCTGTCATTCTCATTGTATCCAAGCCAAGTACGTGCACTTGAGACCTTGCATCTTCATGAATGTTAGACCCCTTGTCTTTCCCTCTGTTCCCCTTCCCAAGTCTCTCCCCCAGCTCCTGTCTCTCAGATTGTAAGCCCTAGGGGCAGGGACAGTGTCTATTTTATTACTTTGTAAAGTGCCAGGTACACTGCTGGCGCTATATAAATGTTTGCTAATAATAATAATAATAATAATACTTTCATCCTTAAATCCCATTGGGGGTCAAAAACAGGTTTTCCAGGTCCAGCCTTCTGGCAAACTCCTAGCAGAGAGCTCAGTAAAATATATCATCAGGATTTATAGGGAACATAAGTAAAATTCAAATGTTAAACAAAATGGAAGAGGCATGCCTGTTTTATTTTCACAATGTGCGCATGTAACACAGACTTCAAGCTCATATACTGGTGAGAAAAGTTTGAATATTTCAGCCTTCCTACATTATAAGTCAGCTTATATATACTATCTATTTCCAAAGGGCTCTCTCTTGAGCCAGATAAGACCAAAACATCACTATGAACAGCAAGCATTCCTCTCCTGTATAGAATGCATTGAGCCAATGTTTTTGTAATGAACTGTTAGTGAAGCAAATAACAGGAATTCCAAAGCACAAGACTTGTTTTCATAACTATTTTACATGACTATAGTGCATGCCAAGTTTGGGCACTTTAAATTATGAAGCCTTCTATCACACAGTATTTTATCTGAGTACTACATAACTGTTTAACTGAGGTGCTCTGATAAGAATGTCTAAAATGTGTGCTATGCTCAAAAATAGCAAACTTCCTTTTCAATTCCAACCCAGCCATTTTGTTTATCAAAACTTTCTCCATCCTTTCAAAAGGCTTGACACAGACTTAATGACTGCAGATCACGTGCAACCGAACTGCCAATCCCAAACATAATACTCATCTATTCAATGGGTGCCATGATGACTTTAGAAACAGCCATTTTGCAATATGGTACAAAATATGGCATCCAGAATACTGCACATCAGCATGCTGTGGACTTGAATTCACAAACCTCTAATGCACTCCTGAAGTGAGAAGAATCAGGAATCCAAACGAAAATGAATGACTTGCCAAAAACAGTATACATTCTGGGCTTTCTGTATTCACACTTACACTCCCAGATTGTCCCTATCCTTGTGTGCACACCCTCATGTCTGCTCCCGCCCCCTGAGTTCCGTCTTTCAGTGTTAGGAGTGACAGGAATTTTTTATTTTAGGTTGTTTTTTTTATTCCACCCTTTTTATTCCATAAAGTGTGGCCCACATTTATTTGGCTCCTTTCCAGTTTCTGGTTCCATTTCACGAGAGCTAGCGTGGTGTAGTGGTTAAGAGTGCAGTATTTGGACCAGGAGGTAGGGGGAGGCCTCTGGAGCAAGTCTCACCTTAGCCATGAACTTCACTGGGTAACCTTGGGCCAGTCACAGATCTCTCAGTCTAAGCTACCTCACATGGTTGTTGTGGGGATTAAGAGTTGAGTCAATTAGTTAGTTAGTTAATGCTCCAGTTAATAAGTTAAAGAATTGTAAGCCACCGTGAGCCTAAGGGCTATCCCCGCACAACCCTGTGAGATAGAGTAGGCTGAAATACCTCCCGGTCCAAGTACTGCACTCTTAACCACTACACCACATGGGTTCTCATGAAATGGATCCAGGAACCCGAAAGGACCCAAATAAAACTTGCTATGGGCCACATTTTGTCCGTGGGTCTTAAGTTTCCTATCCCTGTTTTAAAGTATACTTACAAAGTACTTGCCATCGATAGTTTCAAGCAACCCTAAGCTGTCCCAATATTAACACTCCCTATAGCACCAACAAAGAAAAAAAATCTAAATGTTGCGGTGTATACGTGATCCGATGTGTCATTTGGTAAACTATTAATGAGTGATCCCTTTTAGTCACAACAGGTATCCGAGGTGCCTGTGCCTCTCCTGTTGAAGAGCTACAACCAAAGAAAGACATCTTATTGTTTTCATGACTCCTGTTGCACCACAGATCAATTCATGATATGAGGTACCAGGAGGTCCGTGTGTAACAATGCACAGGATCACAGTGTTCCCTGATTTATATTTTTTAGAAGGTAGTATATTATTATGTTTATATTATCTTTTTTATTCATTGTAGAGCAGTTCAAGTGTTTTCAGAAAGGGAAGTGTGGGAAAAGTGAGCACAACATAAATAAAATGAATTACTGTTATTATTTCACTTCACAAGACTGTGAGCGGTATGTGTAGTTTGAAAAACCTATAACAGCAAAAAACAACAATTGCAATCCTGAATGCACTGAAATCAATGGCTAAATTCCCACTGACTTAAAATCGGTGAGGACTGCAACCCAAACCTATATAGCAACATACAGACATGCTAAACCTTGTGACAGCAGTGTGACCATTCCCTTCCCTCAGAGCATCTCGAATAACTATGACACCGCATTTATTCACATCATTTATTAGTATTCCTAATTATTTATATGGTGCCAGCAACATGCCTAGTACTGGGCAGTTGCGATTACAGAGACAGGTCCCTGCAACAAGGGGCGTACAATCTAGAATGGACATGGGGAGAGGAGACAAGGGAAGAGGCAGAAACGGGGGAAGAGGGACCCATTTATGAAGCTGAGAAGCTGCAGTTACACCTCCTTGGCTTAGTTACAAGGGAGAGGGATCCTGGCGGTTGAGGCAGTTTATAGCCTATGGAGGTGAGGGGCTAGAGAAGGCCTGGTGGAACTGGTAGGTTTTTAGGAGGGATTTGAAGGTCATGAGGGAGGAAGCAGAGCATGTGTGTTCACTTCAGGGAAGGATTTCCAACCACAGGGGACAGCATAGGAGAAGAGGCAAAGACGGTTTAGGAAGCAGGAGATTGGGGCAGGTGAGGGGGTAGTGGCAGAGGAGGAGTGAAGTTCCCACGTGGGAACTTCGAATCATTTATAATGATTCTGAATATTCTGTGACCTGAGTCCAATCTTTCCCTTTCCTTGCCAAAGGTGGGGTGATTTTGAATGTTCATTGTCATCACAGCATTCAGCCAATTGTTAAAGTGAACTTGCAGACAGACGGTTTTAAGACTGTCTGCTTTACTGAATTGAAGGAAAGACTTTTCTGCAATAAAGGTTTGCACTGTACTCAAGACTACTCTTTTTGCAAAATGGGTAAGGAACAGAAAGACTACTTTCTAAGCCCAAACCCCCCAGTTTGAGAGGTTTAACTGGCTAACAGTAATGGGAATTGAACTGGGGCTGTACGCTATCTCCTAGATCACTATGTTATCTTTTTGTCCAAGGACGACTTAACTATACAGTAACAGTTTATAGTAAAGCTAAAGAAACAGTTAATCTCAAAATGGATCTAACCAGATTTTCTTAGCTGAGCAACCTGAGTGCATGTTCTCCTGTACATAAAGTACTAGTCCATGACACAGGTTAAACCATATAAAGGAGGAGGATACATCGCTTGGATTCTGTTCTTATTTTATTTTTAACAAAGTAACTTAAAAACTCAGTCTTAAGGGAAAAGCAAACACCACCAGCAAAATCTAAGATGTCAGCTGCTGTGATCTTCTCTGGGCTATATTCACGCCTGTCAATTGTCCCTCACTGGGTGTCAAAGTGACTTCCACTTCACACCAGCTTGGAGCTAACCTCACTTTGTTTTGCTGTAAATTATTTACAACGGGAATGCTGAATCAGAGGAAATTGCGGAATGTTCACCAAAGAAATTAACTCCTCACAGGTTTAAGCCTAAAGCACAATTTTTCTGTGCCCTCCAATTTTTACGTTTCCCCCCATACTGTGTTGCACAAGTTAGCCTGTTTACCGATACATTAACATTCAATTTTCACTTATCAAGGAAGCTTGTTCACTTATCAAAGAACTACTGGTTCAGTAGTGGTGCACTGATTTTCTTGTCAGGTTTGCCCAACACAATTTTTAATTATCTTAATTTTAAATGTTTTCATCACGGTTCACTCCTTAGAAATAATTGGAAGCTACTCTGTAGATACACAGGGGTCTACTTCACACAAAACAGTAACCCCTGGGTGACTGTCTTAACCCTGGGAGTTACCTGGGTGTTCACACAAGACATGGGCATTTCGGGGGAGGGGGGATCCTCAGGAGTACACTTAACCTGGACCAAGTTCTGTTTTAATCAGGGTACCTAACACCGCTAACTCCTGGATAATTTTATCCCTAGAAAAGAGGAGAGACTGTGTGACATCTCTGAGGTAAAACATCAGGGCATAAAGTAGCTTGGTGTGAACACAGCTAGAGAAAGCTGCAAAATACACCCTGGCCTTGAGTGAAGTTTAGCCAGGCTATCAGCTGATAGAACCTCCCCCCAGCAGAGGGAGGGGTTGCTTTATCATTTAAAAAGAAGCTTGGAGAGTCCATTAAAGTAGACTGCATAGATTATGTCTCCTTCAAGTTACACCCGTCTGCCTCTAGTTCTCTAACATCTCAACAGGGAAAGGACCTAAGAACAATCCTGGTAACTGGCTTTTTCATCTTCTCCCTCCTGACCTCTGTGCCATCAAAGCCCTCTGAAATATTTATCAGTATCCATAACTCTGAACACCAGTGCTGATTCACAACCGGAAACATAAGCCTCATTTGGAAGGAACATAGAGAGCACCTACACCATCCATTTCCCTGAGATCATCTAATATCCCTACCAAAACGTACAGTATGAGGTCAGTGAATTTTGTAGACTGCAAACAAACCTGGAATAGACATGAATAAGAACAAAAGAAGTGCCATAATGGGTCAGACCAATGGTCCATCTAGCCCAGCATCCTGTCTCCGACAGTGGCCAATCACGGTGGCTTGGGAGAAGCACCCAACAGGTCACAATGGGGGATCCATTCCCTGTTGTTTTCCCCCAGCTCCCGTCATGTTCCCTGATCCTG